>VDFB02036209.1:34852-174506 GCA_007258455.2 Sequoia sempervirens
ATTTAGGCGCATAGAGTAAATGTTTGCGCGCATATAGTCTTTCTTTCCGCATACACAGTAACTTTTTTTTTTTAAAAGTTAAATCTTTCTTGTGGCGCATCTAGTTACTGTTTAGGCACATATTGCATCTATTTGCGTGCATATTGCATCTGTTTAGGCGCATATTGCATTTATTTGCGCGCATATAGCTTCTGTTCCGACGCATATATTTTTCGACGCATATTCCAGCGCATAGAGCTTCTGTTCGGGCGCATAGAGACTGTAGCAAAATCATAGAATTTTGAGTCTGACGCCTTCCACAGACATAATTCTTTTTCTTTTTCTGAATTCTAAAATGAAGCAATCCTAGGGTAGCCACATATGGATAAAATGAAGCAATTTAGGATAGTCACCAAACAATGATTTATGCAGTTAAAATTGAACAATCTGTTTTAGTGAAGCAATATCTTCACTTAGATTAGATCATTGTGATTTGGAATCTAAAAAGAACATCTGCTTGCTTTGAATGTGGCAATAGGTCTATTCTCTCCCCTTAACTGGGTGATCAAAATACTAGACTTTCCTTTTAATTTTCATGCAATTTTATTGTTTCAATTACATCCTTTAGAGAGCTTGCCGTAGTGGGAAAAAGTACTCACCCTACGGGAACAACTCAAGTGGGTTCAAGCCAAAGCTAGGCTATTCCACCCCATTATAAAATTTAAAGCAAATTTGGGGAAACCCTCCTTTGCCGGTAGTGTGCAAGATAACCATCCCCGAAGCCTTTGTTCTAAAGGTTGGGAGGTCTCCTGAGGGAGTTTATTATTGCCGCACCAAACGGAAATCCTTACTACGAACCTAGTGTAGTGGCTAGCCGAGTCAGTTACCAAACATTCTAATAATCACAGTGCAAGGGGAGGGAAGAATCTTCCCCCAAGACACTCACCATATAACTGCCAAGGACCGTTTGCTCAGGGGATCCGGTATCCACTTCCGTAACTCTAAGTACGCGCCTGGAAAACACAAAAACACGGGCACCCCTTCGGGGGTGACATGGCTGTGTGAGTCAACACAGTTCTAAGATGTGGGCTGTTGATTACTAGAATGACCTACTTGAGCACTTAAGAGTGAGTCTGTCTGAAACTGTCTTTCATGTACAAAACCTGTGAAAACATTTGATGAAAAATATTTCTTGATCAAACAATTCATGTTAGTATAGGGCTTTAAGAACAACTGTTTTCAAAAATGTTTGTTGTGTCTTCCATTACATTAATTCAGATAAAGAGATCATCCAAAAGGAACATGAAGAACAACAACTGAAAGCCACTTAAGATTTTTTCATATCATTGCTTCAAAAACATTCCCAATACTTTTCCCATGCTTAGGGATTGGAAGTCAACAAAGTTTCCCAAGAAATCAGTTTCCAAAAGAATCAGAAAACCTAAGAAACCATTAGGATACAAGAAAACACTGCAAAAGAGAAAATTCTTGTACAAAAGTCGACAAGTCTTGCTTCTCTATTGAGGATTTCTTCACAGATATTAGGATTTTGTTAGAGGATTCACTGATGAAT
Source organism: Sequoia sempervirens (assembly GCA_007258455.2). Lineage (NCBI taxonomy): Eukaryota > Viridiplantae > Streptophyta > Pinopsida > Cupressales > Cupressaceae > Sequoia > Sequoia sempervirens. The sequence continues at coordinate 36,405 of VDFB02036209.1, forward strand.
ATGCTATAGATCCCTTAGATTCCTGAGCTTATTATCAAAGAATAGCTCTATCACAACGGCATAATCATAACCAACCTCTTGAATTTGACAACATACCACAACCTTCCATAGAATATCCTTCACACCCAAGCCATATTCTTCAAAGATCTTGAGAGAATCTCTTTAAAAACGAAGATCAAAATCTTTTAGAGTGCACCTTTCAAAGCAGCTTTCTAATTTTTGGTTCATCTTCCCCAAACAGGATTCTGAAATCCTTCATCAATTGGAAGCCACAATCAATAAATTAGGAGCATCCTTGATCATATCATAGGATTCCATATCTTATCGGATCAAGATATCATCACCAACGCACTTGTCAAAACCGTGATCTAAGTTTAGAGGAAATTTTCAAAAACATATGCCTATCTCCACAAGATCTCAACACAACAAATTGAAGGATACAATCCAAAAAGAAAGTCATATTCAGAACACTCACGAAGAAGGAGAAAGCAGTAATCCCCTTTTCAGCATAAATCAAAATCCACTTTTCAACAACAACATGGACAATAGGGAAGAAAATCCTTTTCATAATTACAGAGATAAAAACCACATGGATAGTGATGAAGAACAAGATGAGGAACACCTTAGAGAGGCTGAACAAGATCCAAAATTCCATAAAGCCATTGAAAAGATCTTGCAGCAAGATAAGGAAAAGTATTTTCGCTATCTAGTCGAACAAGGGGCTAAATTACCTCATGACTTTGACACTGAAAATTTGAAAAATAAACCTGAAGAGACACCCCTTTCTGATCTTAGTGCCTTGACCCAACAAATCAAGGCACTTCAAGGACATGTCAGAGAGTTACAAGGGGGAACAACCACAAATAAATACACTCTTGAGGACATTTGTCCTTATCCTTTTAATAGAAGTCTTAACATGATTCCTTTTCCCAAGCATTGTGACATGCCAAAATTTGATCGCTATAATGGGAAAACGGATCCAATCGATCACGTTAGAGACTTCAGAAACCTGACATTGGAATTCGCTCATGAAGATACTTACTTGATGCGACTGTTTCCTAGGAGTCTTGGAGTACACTCTATGGAATGGTTATCTAAGATCACACCTCCCATCAGAACATTTGAAGAACTGATCAACCTATTCATATCACAATATACTTACAACATACAACATCAGATCACCATGATAGATCTTTGTAAAGTTGCATAGAAACCTGGGGAACCTTTCATTACATTTCTTCAGAGATGGAGAAGAATGTTTGCCAGATATCCACGTCCTGTTCCTGAAAAGGAAAAGATGGTTACTTTCATCAACAGTTTAAATTCAGAAATGAGCTATCACTTGAACTTACATTGTCCCTCTTCTTTTGAGAAAATGATTGAAGATGCGTTAACCATTGAAAATGCTTTGGTGAAAAGAGGCATAATAAAACATGACAAAGAAAATCCTAGCTCATCTAACCATCACAATAATTAGGACAAGTCCAAATTCTGGACTCGCAACAAAAATATGGTGAACAATGGTGTTGTTGATGCGAATCATGCCTCGACCAAACCATTTGTCCTCAGTACTCCAAACAGTCGCAACAACAATGTCAACTTGATTGCAAATCACGAAAATAATCCTCCTCCTCAGAGGAACAATACAAATCAAAACTCTACTCCCCATCAAGGGACTTCCAACAACCAGGGTTACCGAGGAACCAATAACAATCAAAATTCCTTAGGGAACACCTCGAATTCAAATCCACAAAGATTTTCATTCTTCTCAAATAGAAGAACTTTTACTTCATTGGGACAATCCTTAGAATCCACACTCAAAGAATTGATGGCCAAAAATGTCATTAATCTGCCGCCTCAACAAAATTATGAACCCAGTGTAAAGTCTCCATCATGGAATGAGGCATACTACTGTGATTATCATCGGTGTAAAGGTCATCGCACAAACAATTGCCAAGCCTTGAAAAATGCAATTCAAGACTTAATTGACAATGAAATCATTACAGTAGAAGGAAATCAACAAACCAATGCAGATCACCAAGCATTCCGCAATCCATTGCCTAATTATCAAAAGGGTGAATCTTCTGAAAAAAATGTGAATCATATCAATGATGATCATATAATCAACCATCTCTACGCAGACGACGAGCGGGTAAATGTCATTAAAGTCAACAAGAAGGTGGAATATAGAGAAGTCAACGCAACAACAAGAGCGCAAGCCAAAGTTGTCTTAAAGGGCGCCTCTTCAAAGTCCACTGAACCTCCACCTCAACATAAATATGATTTGGTTAATCAGCTTCGAAAAACCCCCGCTCAAATATCCATTCTGGAACTATTGAAGATTTCCCCAACCCATAAAGAAATTCTAGACAAAGCCCTAGTTGAAACTAATGTATCAACTAAATTGGATGTGAATCAATTTCAAGCCATGGTAGGGCATTTGTCCTCACCCACTTGTCTTTCATTCTCTGATAAAGATGGCGTTTCCATAACTCATCCCCATAACTCCTCATTGTACTTAGAAGTCATGGTTCACAAGTTTCGCATCAGACGAGTTCTAATAGATGGAGGCGTTGGTTTGAACATCTGTACCTTGAAGTTGGTCAAAGCCTTAGGATTTTCTGAGGACTCCATTGATTTCAGAAGAAAGATTACCATAAAGGCTTATGATGATGAAGAAAGAGCATCCAAGGGTCTAATCATGCTGCCAATCAGAGTGGGCCCTATTATAAAGAATACTTTTTGTCAAGTACTGGACCGTGATCTTGCATATAACATCTTGTTGGGTCATCCTTGGATCCATGAAATGCAAGCTGTCCCATCAACTTATCATCAATGTCTCAAGTTTCCTTATTATGGACAAGAAATCACGATACCTGCTGATAATTCCAACATCCAAACTTGTGCCAACATAAAAGCCAGTCAAGATACTTTGGTCCCTAATAATCGAGAAGCTCATGCTAGTACTTCTCTAAAAATTGACACCCAAATTAGTCAATTGACTAATAGTTTTGACAAAAAGCTGAAATTCAAGGATCATGGAGTTGGAGAATACTCTCTTTGCCTTTCCAATTTACCTACATCACCTCGATCATATGGAAAACCGTCTATCAGGGAACATCAAATATCAGCAGCATCAACATCAAAGCAAACACCAATAGAGCCAATCACAAAATTTAATGGGAAATTCATCAAAGAAAAATTCCCCATGGAAAACCCTGAGGATACGGAAATTCTAAATTGGCTCTACAAAGATGAAGATGAAGCAGTCTCTAATATCAAATTACCCACAGACAAATATGGAAAAGGATATTCAATCATGCAAAAGATGGGTTATGATGAAGGACCTATCGGAAAAAGGAAGGAAGGAGTAGTTGAACCCATTCACCTCCGTGAACTTGCTGCAAAAGAGAAAACTGGATTGGGTTATGATACTCACTCCAAAGAAAAACAACTGCATGGCATTGTCTTCACATTGCAAGAAGGCTTAGATTCACAAGAAGCATGTTTGACAACAGTTCAGAACTTCCTAGACAACAATTCTGACACAGACTCTGCTGAATATGAATGGGACACCATTTACAATAATGAGTTCTAGAGGGACAAAGAAGTTGATGTAATACACCAATATGCCCCAACTCTAATTGAAGGACAAGGTTCAAGGACCCAACCACAAGAATCTGAACCACAAGTCGATTATGATTCTAGTGATACTAAATCAGATCTAAACGAACACGACTATCATGAGGACAGTATCATCATTGATCCACCTCATACCTCGGATCCTATGGACCACTCTGTTATGACCTTAACCATAGCCGATTTCACACAACCTGACAATACTCTCCCTTTAGTTCATCCTGATCTCATTGATTGGGATTCAACCGAACCTATTGACATACCTATGTTTCCAAGTGATGAAGCTATCGTAAACTTCCTTTTCGTAGAGGATACAAATGATTGTTCCAGCAGTGATTTTCGACATAGAGTTTTTGATCAAGAGAGTGTCAAGTTTCCCAGTTGCAAAAGCAAAAACAAAAAAGAAAGATCTAATGGTGAAAACCAGAATCTGGCAGTATTAGATCAAACAAAAGATAAAATAAAGAGCGTATCCGATGGTGAAAACCTCTTTGAGGCACCAGACGATGGGAATCTTGACACTCTCTCGGAGCATTACCATGAACGATCGCCTATTCTAATTGAGCCTACAAATGTTGTCGATCTTGAGACTTCAGAAAAAACAAGAATTTTACAGTTAGCTACATCAATGACAGAGAAAGAAATACTAGAATTCATGGAATTCCTGAAAGTAAATCAGGTCAATTTTGCATGGTCTTATGCTGACATGCCTGGTCTTGATCCTGATCTTATCATGCATCACTTGTCTATAAAACTAGGAGCCAAGCCGGTGAAACAAAAACTCAGAAAAATGCACCCTCATGTTGCATTATTGGTTAAGGAAGAACTGAGAAAAATTCTTGATGTGGGCTTCATCAGACCAATCGACTATGCAGAATGGATCTCCAACATTGTGCCTGTATCCAAACTAGATAAAACTGTCAGAATATGCACGAACTTCAGAGATCTCAATAAAGCATGTCCTAAGGATGACTTCCCATTACCAAACATTGACACTATAGTTGATTTGATAGCTGGCCATGCCATGTATTCATTAATGGATGGTTTTCTGGATATAACCAAATTAAGATTGCACCTAAAGACCAGGAGAAAACAACTTTCACATGTCCATGGGGAACTTATTGTTGGAACATCATGCCTTTTGGTCTAAAGAATGTTGGGGCTACCTACCAAAGAGCCATGACTACAATCTTTCATGACATGATGCATGTCTTCATGGAAGATTATGTGGATGACATATTGGCAAAATCATACACCAGAGAAGGACATCTTGCAATATTATCCAAAATATTTGCAAGACTAGAGAAATTCAAAGTTCGCCTCAACCCTAAGAAATGTGTTTTTGGGGTCAAATCTGGAAAAATCTTGGGGTACATTGTTTCACAAAAAGGAATTGAAGTGGATCCTGCAAAAGTACAAGCAATTATGGAAATGCCTCCACCAAAGAACATTAGTCAGTTGAGATCACTGCAAGGACGACTACAATCTATACGGAGGTTCATTGCACAATTGGCCAATAAAAGTCTACCTTTCACACATTTACTACATAAGAATGTTCCTTTCAAATGGGATGACAAATGCGAATTAGCATTTCAACAAATCAAAAAGTATCTAATGACTCCACCAGTTCTCATACCACCAAATCCAGACAAACCACTCATCTTATATATTGTGTTACATCCCTAACTTTAACTATGTTTTACTTTTTACTTTTGAAGTAAATAGTAGATTCTTACGCATGACTCAATGATTTGATGTTAGGAAAAATCAATGTTTTCGTGAGTTAGGTTTATTTGACTAAAATCAACATGTGTTTAAAAGTTGTCAAGATGTGATGAATTCATAAGGATTATGAAATGATTAATGATACATTAATCCCAAGTTGGTGTTGTACGTTGCATTTAGGAAACAGGTTTCCACCCTCCAAGAAAGGGAGGGAGAGCATCATCAGAGAGAGGAGTATAGATATAAGGTAAAGAAAAAGTTGTCACCATCTTAGGTCTAATGATGATTCAAAATGGTGAGCCTAGTTGAGTCGGGTAAGTGATACTCAACCCTCTTGGTCTAAGTTTACTTCTCGACTCGACAAGTTGTCAATATCATTTAAGTCTAGTTCATGTTGTGTAACATGTTTAGAGGCTTGTCAATAGTACTTGATTAGTCGACCTTTGTGTTGATATGATTCTCTTAAGGGTTATTAACTCTCTTTTTATTATTTAAGACAAATGAATATTTGAATGTCAGTATATGTGGGATAAGGAAAGCTTCTGTACTCATATAGATAGGTACATGGATGCATATATGTGTACAAAGACAAACATATTGTCAACGTACAAACTTTTACATTCAAGTATGTATGAATACATACACATGCATAAGTTGTTACGACAGATCAACTCTTAGTAAAGGAGGGACAAATCATATTTTAATTGCTCGACCCTTTAATGAGGAGCGTTATGGCATTATATTTATATATATACATTTGTGAATGTCTAAATGCCAACATAAATTCTTTTTGGCCGTTGAAGGTGATAGAAGATTCAATTCAATGGAAATTCTTTTGAAAAGCTATTACAAGGTCATGTCATAATGCTCGAGGGTGGAACATACTTAAGCAATGTACAAGTCAAGTGCTACCATGATTGGAGTCGTGGATATCTCCACAATTTGTTAAGCGATAAATGATTGCTTTTAAACTATTCTTTAACAAATTTTGAACTGCTTCTTGAGCCACGGACAGTATCTAAGGCTGTGCTTATTTTGCGTAATGGGAATGGCACGTAGCAGTGGCAGCGTCCATCTCGATCCTAGGAGGAGTTAATTCAGTGCGACCATGACCATTCTTAACTAAATCTTGAACTTATCATTAGGAATCCATTCTTTTGGCAAGAAGGGGGAATGAGAGGTAACCGTTTTGGAAAAAAATGATAACGGCATACTTGTAACTGATTTGTTAAAAAAAAAAAGAAAAGGAAAAATCTGTTTTGGAGGGTATTCCAGCATGCAATACCGCGGGGGGGAGGGTCTCTCACCACGCTAGAGAGGAGATACAGGGCAAGGAAGAACGATGGAGGAACACCCATGGTTTCATGGAGAATACATGTATTCCTCGCCGACAACCAAGATTTCACCTTGGTCATTTTCTTTCACCATTTGCCTACCACCTCTTCTCTGGCTTGGAAACACATGCACATTCAAGGCAGATGGTGGACCGGAAGTATCCTCAACACAACATTGGGAGGACTAGAGAATGGGGGATGTGCGTGTGAAAGGAGACGCTGGAGCTCTGGATAAAATTGTTAGATCAGTAAGAGGTGAGGTCATCTTACTCCTCTATTGCGAATAATGGTTATGGTATAGGCTCTGTACCTTGTATTTAAGCCTCGTTGTCTTCATTTAAGAACATTATTACCTTATATCTATTATAGACCAATACTTTTATGAAACGGGCCAACGTACTTAGAACATGGTGTTGTGACTATGTCTAAAATGGTTGTCAGATTTATATAAACCTCGGGTGGTAAAAGGTCGTCAGATATATAGATATATATAACTAACGTTTGTGTAGCTTTAGACCGACAGAGGCATATAAATAATGCAGGCTGTTGATGAAGGTTGATATTAATCATATCTTTTGGTGTTTAAAACTGCAAACAAATGTTTAAGATCTTCTTGGTTCACCAGTGATAGATTATGGAAAGTATGAAGTGAAGATTAGTATAGTCTTAAGGTTGGCCGAATGGTATCTTCTGCTCTGAACTTAGTGTTCAATGATCAATGTGTTAAACTTTCCTATTAGTGTGCATTGCGCCCAAGAAGACCAATGGTTTAGATAAGATGGTAAGCCAATAAAAGGTCAAATTAGGGTGTTTAATAATAGAAGATGTCCTTTGATAAGTTCTTCACCCCATTCTTTCAAGAATACATTGATGTTTCTTTCAAGAGAAATAAAATGACCTTTGCTATCCCTTCCTCATGTCTTCTTAAATGACGACATTATAGTCTTAAAAGAATATCTAGGATGAAGACTATGATAGTCCAATAGATGCATTTTTTCTTTTAGAAGCATACCAATGTTATTTATCTGAATGGAGATTTCAGTGAGGATAAAACCTTATGATATTGAAGCGGCAATGTAGCATCATGGATATGGAATTTCCTTATGTGAAATTGAGTTTTCACATGTCTTTTGTAAAACAAATCTGAGAGAATAGGCAATCCAAGGATGTGGAAAATTTGATAGCCCTTCGATTATCAACTATTGTTTATACTATGTTATCTCAGGAGAGAGAGTAAACTATGCAATGCAAAAATATAGATTTCATAGATCTTGTTCAATAGAACTTATTTTAGTGCTAAGTGCACAAAATGCATAGTTAGCCCAAGAATGGGTATCTCTGGAATGATTCACCTCATGGGGGGGACATAAGGAGGGATTCGTAACTCAATTTAATATGGTGGTGGTAAACTAATATGTTCTATAAAGGTTTATAGGACAAGGAAGTTATTTATGGGTTCATAACTTAACCTATGTTGAAAGTCAATAGACTCAAGTAGATCAAGGGGTCGAAAGTAGATTATTATTATCTTTTATAAATTAACCTTTTAGGGTTGGAAGATTGTCTTGGATCAAAACAATTAATACAAAATGAAAGTATTCTTGTAGATATTATATTGGTGAGGAAATACTTCGAATACTAAGTTTATTCATGTATGTAAAATGTGAAATTAAAACAATGTCAAGTGGTCTAGGAAAGACTAGAGGCATTTTGTTCTTATGATTAGTTATACTTATGTTATTACCTTTGGAGAATCAAGGATGCTGATTTTTCCATTCGTTGGGTTAGAGAAGCTAAACCCTAGTATTGAAACAAGGAGGATATAGGAAATATGTAACACTTATGTCAAATATGACATTGTATATATGAATGTATATTGATTGACAATGAAAGGTCGATAAAACATAGAACAAGGCAGGAAGCCTTTATAATACCTTAAGAGATTCTACGATAATGTCGAAGCTCGATTTAACACAACAAGATGTTGGGTATTGAATCTTGAGAGTAAAATGGCAGGGAGTCATAAACCCTAGATATTGCAAGGATGCAATACGAGACTTTTAAGAGGTTGAAATCCTTAAGTCTTTATAATGATTGAATATCCTAGATTAAGGATTAGTTCTAAGTCAGATTGGCTAGAATGGATTTTCTATATAGACTAGTTTGTGTCTAGAGTACCAAATAAAGTAAGTAATCTATAGGATGAGACAGTTCCAAGACGAGCAGAGGTGAGCGTCTAGATGGCATGACCAATCAGAATGATCATACTTAGCTAGAAGGAATCTAGAGTTGTATGGTCGATTGTGTTTTGTAGGACATATCCCTAGGACTCAGATGGAGAAACTTGACAGTTCCTTATATCTATACTCTTCGAGAAGGGCCGGGTCATTTCCAGTTAGGAAGTGTTCGGGGGACCACTTGAGTCCGTGGTTGGAGGTAAAGCACTCGGATGATGCTCTCCCTCTGTAGTAGTAGACTCTCTGAGGCTTGTGAAGATAAAAGATCAACATTCTAGATGCAGTGAACTCCATGTTCTAGTTTACGACAAACAAAACCTATGAGGTAAAACTATTCTTTATTCTTTAAGGAATTATCTTGATTCTAGTTATGATTACATGTGAATTCAAGTTAGAATTTTATCTGGAAAAGTTATACTTTATTCTTGTGCATGTGCAAATGGAAAAAAATAAATAAAATTTCTCTCATGTTTACTAAGTTTATAGTTTATTTACCTTCTAGTAAATTCTTGAGTTTACTTGTGTAATAAGAGGATGGATGTTACATATGGTATCAAAGCTAACCAGGTTCAACACATGGTCCTATGAGCTCATTACGAGAAAAAATCATTAAACATTTAGCATATTATTGAAGGTTGGAGTTGGTTGATGCTAGAAGGGCATAGAGAAAAACCATGGAAACTTCCTGAAAGACTGTGAGACTTTGACTAGAAAGGTAAAACCTTGGTCAATTACTAATCAGACTAAGAGCTCGGGTAGAGCAGTGTCTGTATGAATTTAATACTACTCTTCTTTTTCAAGAATTAAGGATGGAAGGACTTGGAAGTAGTGAACCGGGTGTTGGACCATCTGATCATTGGAAATCCTTAGAACTATATTAGCGACACTTAGATAAGATGGGTTTTAGTCTAAGTTGTAGATGGCCTAGAATGAGCCAAGTGGAATAGAGTTTTATTGTGAAACGAAGAAAATAAGTTTTTGTTCCAATTGCAATCTTTGTATAAAATGATCTTATGATATCATCTGATAGGTGAATGATAGATACTCTAAGAAATAGGGGTGAATTTGATATATGTATATATATATTATTTATTTGCAAAATGATTGAGCATGATGAAAGTCTTAAGGGACTTATTTGTTGATGCACTTGTAACACAATCTCTAAACCATTGTAAGCTTTTGGGAAAATATGAATACCGTGCAGCAATCTACTCCCTTGTAGTGACTTAGTTAAGTCACGTAGTGCATTAACAATGTTCTTCTGGATTGCCATTGTTTTATTCTTTATAAAACTGGCAAGGATTGTCATTGTTTTATTCTTTATTTTGAAATGGTCTAGCCATCAAATTTTGAAGATTGTTTATCTTGTGACCGGTTGGTCAAAATTTGATTTATTGTTGGAAGAGCTCATTCTTCGATTTATTGTTGAAATTCAAACTACTTATATTTTGATATTGAGTTGAGTTTTGTGGTGGCTATACAAGAAATTTTGGTTGTTCATTGTGTTGGATGCAATGTTCTTCTCTATCATGTCCTAGATGGGCCTCTGATGGATTGTGTAAGGGAGTAAATTGTAAAATGCCCTGGTATGTCCCTAATTTTACTGAAGAATGAAACCTTGTGTGGAAAGGAATTGGTTACAAACCTTTTTTAGGTTATATATTTAATATGTAGACTATTAGAAGGAGGTCTTATGTGGATATCACTTTCTGAACCTAGTGTTATGGTATGTGGGTGGACAGGTAGTCCAATAAGCCCAAGTGAATAGTCTCTCCAAGTCGAGCAGGGTGGTGAACATTACTACGCAGATTGCAAAGCATATGTATATTAAAGTATGGCCATAGTGAGTGTGTTGCCACTACATGCACTCGTCAGTTCACAGTACTCTGGACACTTAGATAACCAGAGTTGTCATACTTAGTAGGAGGGTATCCTTAGTAGTGCGACAGAGTTGGTTAAGTGGGGGTACACACCAGAGCTCAGATGGCAACTATGAGGGTTTCCAACATAATCTTTCATCAAAAGGTAAGACTGCTTCCAGTTAGGAAGTGTGCAGAGGAACCGCTTAAGTCTGTGGTTGGAAGGAAAATAGGCAAGTGATGCTTTCCCTCTTTTCAGTGGCATGCCGAGTCTTGGAGGACAGATGAACTAGAAATGGAATTTTGATCATTTCTCTTGTATTTACATATCAGCTTATTTTGATGATGCATGAAATAAATGAAATTGGTACTTGGTGAAAAACCTTTTCAGCTAGAAAAGTGAAGGTTGATGTTACTATTTGTATCTTACATGAGGAATAGTTGTACCTTACATGATTAATGTTGTTAATTTTTGGTATAATTCTCTAGGTGAACCTATGTTAAAAGTAGTTGTTTGCTACATGTAGAAAGAGACATCCACCTTTTATGGTGTTTGATATAACTTCTATAATTCTGCTAACAAGGTGACTCCATTAGAGACATTGGATGGGAAAAGATGTCGAACTCCTATAAGCTAGGTAAGCTAGAAGATAGGATTGGCATTAGTCCTTAAATGTCGTCAGAAATGGATAACAAATCAAACCAATCAAAGAGATTGGTGAAAGATGATAATAGATAGAAAATTTTCATAAAGTAAGGAATGTTTTCCAAACTAGCTCCTTGAAATAAAGGAATCTTCAAAAATTCTTGAAGTTACCAATTCAATTGATTACAAAATCATTTTATTATCAGCTATTACCAGGAGGTATAATGCTTTATATGAATTATATTTGGAAAGTATATAACAAATGATAATTATATATTCTAAGAATGTTTTACAGGCATAGGACCAGGAAGTGGTCATGATCGAGCTTCTTCAATGCAAGGTCCAATGGGACCAACAACCAGAGGGTAATATGACATTGAAAGTTTGCCATGATTTCATATCAAAGTTTTTCTCAAATGTGTATGCTTTTGCAGGGTAAACAAAAGTTTTGTTTTATAAGGTTTCAGAGGCATTGGATCATCGAGGACGATGACTCTTATGGGGGGAGATATGTTACATCCCTAACTTTAACTATGTTTTACTTTTTACTTTTGAAGTAAATAGTAGATTCTTACGCATGACTCAATGATTTGATGTTAGGAAAAATCAATGTTTTCGTGAGTTAGGTTTATTTGACTAAAATCGACATGTGTTTAAAAGTTGTCAAGATGTGATGAATTCATAAGGAATATGAAAAGATTAATGATACATTAATCCCAAGTTGGTGTTGTACGTTGCATTTAGGAAATAGGTTTCCACCCTCCAAGAAAGGGAGGGAGAGCATCATTAGAGAGAGGAGTATAGATATAAGGTAAAGAACAAGTTTTCGCCATCTTAGGTCTAATGATGATTCAAAATGGTGAGCCTAGTTGAGTCGGGTAAGTGATACTCAACCCTCTTGGTCTAAGTTTACTTCTCGACTCGACAAGTTGTCAATATCATTTAAGTCTAGTTCATGTTGTGTAACATGTTTAGAGGCTTGTCAATAGTACTTGATTAGTTGACCTTTGTGTTGATATGATTCTCTTAAGGGTTATTAACTCTCTTTTTATTATTTAAGACAAATGAATATTTGAATGTCGGTATATGTGGGATAAGGAAAGCTTATGTACTCATATAGATAGGTACATGGATGCATATATGTGTACAAAGACATAGATATTGTCAACGTACAAACTTTTACATTCAAGTATGTATGAATACATACACATGCATAAGTTGTTACGACAGATCAACTCTTAGTAAAGGAGGGACAAATCATATTTTAATTGCTCGACCCTTTAATGAGGAGCGCTATGGCAGTATATTTATATATATACATTTGTGAATGTCTAAATGCCAACATAAATTCTTTTTGGCTGTTGAAGGTGATAAAAGATTCAATTCAATGGAAATTCTTTTGAAAAGCTATTACAAGGTCATGTCATAATGCTCGAGGGTGGAACATACTTAAGAAATGTACAAGTCAAGTGCTACAATGATTGGAGTCGTGGATATCTCCACAATTTGTTAAGCGATAAATGATTGCTTTTAAACTATTCTTTAACAAATTTTGAACTACTTCTTGAGCCACGGACAATATCTAAGGCTGTGCTTATTTTGCGTAATGGGAATGGCATGTAGCAGTGGCAGCGTCCATCTCGATCCTAGGAGGAGTTAATTCAGTGCGACCATGACCATTCTTAACTAAATCTTGAACTTATCATTAGGAATCCATTCTTTTGGCAAGAAGGGGGAATGAGAGGTAACCGTTTTGGAAAAAATGATAACGGCATACTTGTAATTGATTTGTTAAAAAAAAAAGAGAAAAGGAAAAATCTGTTTTGGAGGGTATTCCAGCATGCAATACCGCGGGGGGGGGGGAGGGTCTCTCACCATGCTAGAGAGGAGATACAGGGCAAGGAAGAACGATGGAGGAACACCCATGGTTTCATGGAGAATACATGTATTCCTCGCCGACAACCAAGATTTCACCTTGGTCATTTTCTTTCACCATTTTCCTACCACCTCTTCTCTGGCTTGGAAACACATGCACATTCAAGGCAGACGGTGGACCGGAAGTATCCTCAACACAACATTGGGAGGACTAGAGAATGGGGGATGTGCGTGTGAAAGGAGATGCTGGAGCTCTGGATAAAATTGTTAGATCAGTAAGAGGTGAGGTCATCTTACTCCTCTATTGCGAATAATGGTTATGGTATAGGCTCTGTACCTTGTATTTAAGCCTCATTGTCTTCATTTAAGAACATTATTACCTTATATCTATTATAGACCAATACTTTTATGAAACATGCCAATGTACTTAGAACATGGTGTTGTGACTATGTCTAAAATGGTTTTCAGATTTATATAAACCTCGGGTGGTAAAAGGTCGTCAGATATATAGATATATATAACTAATGTTTGTGTAGCTTTAGACAGACAGAGGCATATAAATAATGCAGGCTGTTGATGAAGGTTGATATTAATCATATCTTTTGGTGTTTAAAACTGCAAACAAATGTTTAAGATCTTCTTGGTTCACCAGTGATAGATTATGGAAAGTATGAAGTGAAGATTAGTATAGTCTTAAGGTTGGCCGAATGGTATCTTTTGCTCTTAACTTAGTGTTCAATGATCAATGTGTTAAACTTTCCTATTAGTGTGCATTGCGCCCAAGAAGACCAATGGTTTAGATAAGATGGTAAGCCAATAAAAGGTCAAATTAGGGTGTTTAATAATAGAAGATGTCCTTTGATAAGTTCTTCACCCCATTCTTTCAAGAATACATTGATGTTTCTTTCAAGAGAAATAAAATGACCTTTGCTATCCCTTCCTCATGTCTTCTTAAATGACGACATTATAGTCTTAAAAGAATATCTAGGATGAAGACTATGATAGTCCAATAGATGCATTTTTTCTTTTAGAAGCATACCAATGTTATTTATCTAAATGGAGATTTCAGTGAGGATAAAACCTTATGATATTGAAGCGGCAATGTAGCATCATGGATATGGAATTTCCTTATGTGAAATTGAGTTTTCGCATGTCTTTTGTAAAACAAATCCGAGAGAATAGGCAATCCAAGGATGTGGAAAATTTGATAGCCCTTCGATTATCAACTATTGTTTATACTATGTTATCTCAGGAGAGAGAGTAAACTATGCAATGCAAAAATATAGATTTCATAGTTCTTGTTCAATAGAACTTATTTTAGTGCTAAGTGCACAAAATGCATAGTTAGCCCAAGAATGGGTATCTCTGGAATGATTCACCTCATGGGGGGGACATAAGGAGGGATTCATAACTCAATTTAATATGGTGGTGGTAAACTAATATGTTCTATAAAGGTTTATAGGACAATGAAGTTATTTATGGGTTCATAACTTAACCTATGTTGAAAGTCAATAGACTCAAGTAGATCAAGGGGTCGAAAGTAGATTATTATTATCTTTTATAAATTAACCTTTTAGGGTTGGAAGATTGTCTTGGATCAAAACAATTAATACAAAATGAAAGTATTCTTGTAGATATTATATTGGTGAGGAAATACTTCGAATACTAAGTTTATTCATGTATGTAAAATGTGAAATTAAAACAATGTCAAGTGGTCTAGGAAAGACTAGAGGCATTTTGTTCTTATGATTAGTTATACTTATGTTATTACCTTTGGAGAATCAAGGATGTTGATTTTTCCATGCGTTGGGTTAGAGAAGCTAAACCCTAGTATTGAAACAAGGAGGATATAGGAAATATGTAATGCTTATGTCAAATATGACATTGTATATATGAATGTGTATTGATTGACAATGAAAGGTCGATAAAACATAGAACAAGGCAAGAAGCCTTTATAATACCTTAAGAGATTCTACGATAATATCGAAGCTCGATTTAACACAAGATGTTGGGTATTGAATCTTGAGAGTAAAATCACAGGGAGTCATAAACCCTAGATATTGCAAGGATGCAATACGAGACTTTTAAGAGGTTGAAATCCTTAAGTCTTTACAATGATTGAATATCCTAGATTAAGGATTAGTTCTAAGTCAGATTGGCTAGAATGGATTTTCTATATAGACTAGTTTGTGTCTAGAGTACCAAATAAAGTAAGTAATCTATAGGATGAGACAGTTCCAAGATGAGTTAGAGGTGAGTGTCTAGATGGCATGACCAATCAGAATGATCATACTTAGCTAGAAGGAATGTAGAGTTGTATGGTTGATTGTTTTTTGTAGGACATATCCCTAGGACTCAGATGGAGAAACTTGACAGTTCCTTATATCTATACTCTTCGAGAAGGGCCGGGTCATTTCCAGTTAGGAAGTGTTTGGGGGACCACTTGAGTCCGTGGTTGGAGGTAAAGCACTCAGATGATGCTCTCCCTCTGTAGCAGTAGACTCTCTAAGGCTTGTGAAGATAAAAGATCAACATTCCAGATGCAGTGAACTCCATGTTCTAGTTTACGACAAACAAAACCTATGAATTAAAACTATTCTTTATTCTTTAAGGAATTATCTTGATTCTAGTTATGATTACATGTGAATTCAAGTTAGAATTTTATCTGGAAAAGTTATACTTTATTCTTGTGCTTGTGCAAATGGAAAAAAATAAAAAAAATTCTCTCATGTTTACTAAGTTTATAGTTTATTTACCTTCTAGTAAATTCTTGAGTTTACTTGTGTAATAAGAGGATGGATGTTACATATTGCTGCAACAGAGACATCTCTGGGGCACTGTTAGCACAAGAAGACTCTACAGGAAAGGAACATGCAATCTACTACATCAGTAGAACATTGACAAGTCATGAACTTAGCTACACTTCTATTGAGAAGGATTGTTTGGCAATAGTTTTTGCTTCACAGAAGTTTCGGCATTACATGCTAACCCATATGATCAATCTGGTTTCAAAGATTGATCCACTTAAGTACTTGTTAAGGAAAGCTTCATTGATAGGAAGGTTAACAAAGTGGGTAATGATTCTGAGTGAGTTTGACATACATTATGTGGATCGCAAGGCAATCAAAGGACAAGTTATCGCCGATCAATTGGCTGAAGCACCATTACAAGCGGATCATCCCCTGCACATTGAATTTCCAGATGCTGATGTCTTCACTGCAGAATCTAAACAAACATGGTCTCTATATTTTGATGGTTCTTTCACTCAACATGGATCAGGGGTAGGCATAATTTTTGTCACCCCTCAAGGACATACCATTCCTCGATCATATAGGCTGATGTTTCCATGCACCAACAACATAGTTGAATATGAAGCATTGATCACTGGACTTAAAATAGCACTGGAATGGAGAATAACAGAATTACAGGTGTATGGTGACTCACAGCTAGTCATCTATCAGATCAATGATGACTATCAAACCAAAGATGAGAAACTATTACCATATAAAAAGATGGTTTATGATTTCAAGAAATATTTTGTGGACATCAAATTCACACAAATTCCAAGGCTTGATAACAAAGCAGCTGACGCCATGGCTACGATCGCATCATTGTTACAACTCCCAGAAACTCAAAATCGTTATGAATTTCTGGTGGAACAATCATTTACACCTGCCTATGATACACCTGAAAGCCAAATCATTTGTCATTTAGTAGGATCCAATTCGCCTTGGTACGAAAAAATTTATGCCTATCTCAAAGACGACATCTTACCACCTGATTTATCCCATAACCAAAAACGCAATTTTATCCGCCAATCCGCTCGCTACACTCTTATCGCTGACACCCTTTATCGTCATGGTCTTGATGGTACTTTACTCTGATGCCTTGAATGAGAGGAATCTAACAAAGCTTTACAAGAAGTTCATGGCGGCATCTGTGGTACTCATTCGAGTGGACTGACCTTAGCCAAGAAATTGATTAGAATGGGTTACTATTGGCCTACAATGGAGAGGGAATCATTCACTTTTGTGAAAACATGTTCAAAATGTCAGATTCATGGGAATCTTATTCATGCTTCTGCACAAGAACTTCAACCATTTACACCAACCTGGCCATTTTCTCAATGGGGGTTAGACCTAGTGGGCAAAATTCATCCTTCTTCATCAAATGGGAATAAATTTATCATCATAGCAACAAAGTATTTTACCAAGTGGATTGAGGCAGTCCCTCTTACCAAAGTTACCGGCAAACAAATATCATCATTCATACTCAACTATATCATTTGTCGGTATGGCATTCCCAACTCTATTATTACGGATAATGGACGTCCGTTCAAAAATCAGGATGTTGATGAACTTTGTGAGAGATTTCACATATAGCATAGATACTCAACACCTTACTATCCACAAGGGAATGGCCAAGTAGAGGCCTCAAATAAAACGATATTGAAAATCTTGAAGAAGACTATGAATGCTTCAGGGAAGGATTGGCACGTTCAACTCAATCCTGCTCTATGGGCCTATAGAACCAGCGTCCCCACACCAACAGGAGCAACACCATTCGCTCTTGTCTATGGAGCAGAGGCCATATTGCCTTTAGAAGTGGAGATTCCCTCACTCAGAGTATCATTGAAAGGCCTTACAACAGATGATGAATACCGAGTTTCCCGACTCCAAGAACTGGAACTCCTAGATGAGAAGAGACAAAGAACAACTGATCATCTAAAAGCATATAACAAATGATGTCTTGTAGCTATAACCACAAAGTAAAGGCATGTACCTTTCAGGTGGGTGATCTTGTTCTGAAAGAGAATCCATGCAATCAAAAAGATAGAGAGAAGAAAGGAAAGTTTGAACCATATTGGCTAGGTCCTTATGTGGTTATCACAGTTTATGGTTTAGGAGCATACAAGCTATCAACGCCAGAAGGGGACATGTTTGACGAATCTATCAACAACATGCACCTGAAAAAGTATTATGTCTAAGAAGGTTATCATCATCAGAAAAAGTCTTGAAAAAATACAAAAAATCAGAAAAAGTCTTGAAAAAAAAAAAATCAGAAAAAGTCCTAAAAAAATACAAAAAAATTAGAAAAGTCACGAAAAATGAAAAAATTCACGAAAAATCAGAAAAGTCTGAAAAATACAAAAAATCAGAAAAAGTCTGAAAAATACAAAAAATCAGAAAAAGTCTTGAAAATCAGAAAAAGTCTTGAAGAAATACAAAAAAATCAGAAAAAGTCCTAAAAAGAAGAAGAAGTTATAGGGTGAAAACCTGGCAAACAGGTAGTCTATTGACAAGAAAAATGCAATAAAAACAAATAGTGAAAATCTGGCAAACAAACGCTATTTGGGAGCTCTCCATCTATTAGTTCATGTTCTGCGCTTAACTTTTCAGCCTTCATTTTCATACATCTTTTTCACCATCTTAGGGTCACACTAGCACCATGTTATCATCATTTTCCTCGAGTGATAACGTCTTATCATGGTTTGATTATGGTACATATTCATTTTCAACAAGTTATGTTGATACTAAGGGAAAACACATGCATACTGGGGGCAATCAACTTTTAGATTTTACCAAAACAGTAGGACAATGACATCAAAACCAATCACACAAACAAAACAACCAAATCAACCATCCAATCATTGATCCATATCACAATAGCTTTCAGTTGCGTACCTTATCATGAACCATATCTGGATGATCTCTAATCTGACTACTGTTTGGAATCACAGTATTTCATTTTTGAAAAATGGTTGTTTATTTTCCGATATCATTTCTCTGGAGCACACTCGATGATGTATTGAACTAGAGTGGCAAGGAAAGGGGATGATTTTTCTTGGTCTGTTGTTTTGAGGTTAATCATTTATCTGTTGCAAATATGTCACGAGACATGATTTTTCAAAAATTATCATTGATGACAGTTCCAAATTTGCATCAAAGGGTGGTTAGTCTTTGTCTGTTCATGCAAGCAATGCTCAGGTCATCTTGGTTCAATTATACTTAGATGCTTGTGTTCACTTGCTATATCAAAAATCATGAAAGTTGTACTCAGGTCATCATTGGTGCTAATTTCCCCTCTATTGCTTGTACACACTTCCAACATTTTCAAACGCTCTATGATGATTTAAGCAGGATCACTAAAAGGCTCAACAAAATGGTCGGTTTCATTTAGTGGCATTTTGATTTTAGGTCATTGTACATAACTGCATATTGGATTTGCGTCGAGAGTTTTTGAACGGTCAACCGCTGTCATATTTCTTTGGACTATTTGTGGAGGACAATGCAAACATTTGTAGCATTATCATCTTATTATTGCATTTTCATTTGCATTATCATCTTATCATTGCATTTTCATTAGCATTATTATCATTGCATTATCATCTTATCATGGCATTATCATTATCATTTATTATTATTTCATATAAGCTTCATATCATTTCATCTTTTCATATTAGTTGCATTTTCATTATCATTTCATCAATATTCCATTTTCATTTCATTTGCATTTATCATTTTGTTATCATTCCATATCATTAGTTATTCATTATTATTAATAATTATCATTTAACAAATTCCGCTTTACATCATTATCAGTATCATTTCATCATTTCATTGGTATCATCTTAATCATTATAATCATTTCATTCATTTCAATTTATTTTCATTATCATTATCATTTAAATCATCGCATTACCATTATCACTCATATTGGTTTCATATACGCTTCATTACCATTATCATCTTTCCATTCATTTTACTCATTTTTTGTTACCTTTATCATTTATTTTATTCTCATTATTTCATTATCATTTCATTATATTATAGTTATTTCATTTCATTCATTTATCATTTCATTTCCATTTACCATTTCATATCCATTATCATTATCATTTAGTATTTCATTATCATTTCATTATATTATAGTCATTTCATTTCATTCATTTATCATTTCATTTTCATTTATCATTTAATATTGCATTATCATTATCATTTAGTATTTCATTATCATTTTACATTTCATTTTCATTTATCATTTAATATTGCATTATCATCTAACATTATCATTTCATCATTTTCTTTACCATTATCATTATCATTCTTTTTTACATTTCATCACATATCATTTTATCATACATCACTATTTATACATCACTATTTCATAACAGTATTCCTATCATTCCATGTCATAACATTTTATCCACTCATATAATTTCACATCACATCATATCATAATGCATATCATGAACACAACATTCATTTTTCATCTTTTATCTGCATTGAAAAATCCAAATAAAAAAACAAACATTCCATATACACCTCATAAATCATTCACCTGCATGACATTGTTAGTACACATCATCAAGTCATCATCATAATAAAACATCATAATCAAATCATCCTGCATATCATGTTAGTCATCAAATCTCCATAAACACATAGACATAAATGCATATCATATCATTGCATCATAAATCCACATCAAATCAACATCAAAATAATCATCGCTCATAAAAAATGATACAAATGTCCAAATGTTCAATGAAACTAAAATGTCCAATACATCAGAAATGACATATACATGCTCCAAAAATAATATCATAAACTCTAGCTGGTAGATGCTCCTGATGGTGTTGGTCCGGAAGGAGGTGGTCTGCCACTGGTGCCTACATCTGGATCCTGCTGTGGCCCTGTCACTCCCCTGCTCTGGGTATGTGTCCGTGATCTGCTCTGGGTCCTGCTATGGGATCGTGGGTATGGCTCTCTATGCTCTGGAGGACACAACTCCTCATATCTGACCCTGTAATACTCAGCCTCCCTAGCCATCTCCATACCCTCAGCAATGGCATCCCGCAGTGATGCACTCTCTATAGTTCCCATCAGTCTTTGAGCCACGCCCTCAGCCTCTACTGCCCGTCGCTTGAACGCATCCCTCTCTATGATCACCTGGGCTAACTGTGGACCTGGGGCAGGTGCCTGTGCCGGTGCCTGTGCCTGTGCCTGTGCCTGTGCCAACTACACCTGAAGCTGTACAATGAAAACCTGTGACTGTGCCAACTGACTCTGCAACTGACCCTGCTACCTTTGTAGCGTCTGCACCTGGGCCTGAAGTGTGGCAATCTGTCCCTGCTGCGAGGAGGATGCCATCCGGATCACTGTCCATCGTCCTATCCCTATCCTCGGTCGCCGCATAATCTGAACACCCCTCAAGATATCCAGTCCCGACCTCCCCAGCACATGTCCCCCCTCTCCACCGTCATCTCCACCATCACCATCATCATCTAAATCCTCCTCATCTCTGCTCTCTACCTCCTCTCCTCCAACCGCTCCCTGCTCACCGCCGGCCACATCCTCCTGCCTCACTGCACCTGGCTGTGGTACTATCAAAATCAGTGCTGGCTCATCAAGACTGGTGAATCGAGGAAAGGGATGCGTGTGAAAATATGCAGCGTACTCATCAGACATCTCGGCATCCACAATGTCTCATCTATCAGCCCATACCTCAGGTGCTAATGCAATGAACTCTGTATAGGCGGCCTGATACGAAATACACAGCCCCCATCCGACCTCATCTCTGCTCTGGGCGTAATGTGCAACCCCCTGCGGCATCCCCTGAGTAAGTCCAAACTGCCTTTGCACCCGCAATGCCAAAAATCTCTCGAAAATGAAGGGAGTCCTCCCTATCAGGAACCGTGGAATACATACATACGACATCTCTATATCATCTGTAGCCCATGGCTCGCAATCCAGATATGGTCGCCATACGACTGTGTCCATGTCATCCAGTAGACGCCTCCAGTAATCTACCTTGCCCAACTTGGGCTGGGTAAGGAACACCGCATACATATAGATATATGGCCTACCTGGTGGCCTAACCCTAGGGAACGTTGGTCTCGTCACAACAAAATGGTCCCATGCCCAGATCTGTAATAATGTCACCCCGTATGACAAACTAGAGGACCCTCTGTACACCACCTGGTGCAAATCATGATAAAGATGAGCTAACATACAGCTCCCCCACGCATATCACCGTGGCTATAGCATCATTTGCTCTAGAATCCTGCCCCAACCCACTGACAATCCCTTTGCCCGGCAATCCGGACAAAGGAGACCTCCAATGAAAGCACCCAAAACTGCTGGCAAGGATGGATATCCGTGAAAGTCTTCCCACGGTACCCAGTACCCAGCTATATGTGCGTCTCCATATACTCTCCTCAACACATCTGTGCCCCCCAGCTCCTTGTGATCGTAATACATAAGGGCTCCAACCACAGGGATACCTAATATCCTGTACACGTCCTCGAGAGTCACTATCACGTCACCGGTCGGCATGTGAAAGGTGTTGTGCTCTGAATGCCATCGCTCTGCAAGCACCGTCAACAATCCTCTGTTGACCCTAATCGGTGGCATCGCCAACAAGGATCTCAAACCACAGGTATCAATCAATGCTATGTCAGTAGGTGTCAACCCAGGGATCCTATCCCATCCTGCTGAATGTCACTCTCTAATATGGAGGTTTTGGAAAACCTCCTATTTTCATCACAAGGATATTTCATCAGATTCATATCAATCCTACCAATTATATCAATCATTTAAAACATCAACCAGACCCATATCTATCAGTGACCTATATCAATGAACTATCTCAGACCCATATCAATGCATCACATCAACAAACCATATCACACAATTAGTCCTATCAATCAAATCAAATCAAATCTATCTAGCTGGATATCATATCAAATCTATCCTACAATCAATCACTATTTGTTTTCTATCACAGAAAGAAAATTTATCAGAAGTCGTATCAATCATTTACTCTTTGTTTTTCATTCATGGGAAGCAAAGTTATCAATCTACTCTTTGTTTTCTATCCTAGGAAGCAACAGTATCAATCAATCATTTGATTTTCCTATCATCTCTATCCATATCAGCATGATGACACAACAATTTACCTATTTATTGACTAAGGAAGCAATACAAATCATCATTCTCATCAAAACATTCATTTTTCCCATTTTACCAGATGCATCATTCTTTTTACGGGATGCGCTAAATCCCGTAGGCGCCATTGTTTTCACTCTATGCACTTAAACAGACCCCCGATGCGCGTTTTCCCATATGCACCACTTCACTCATCCTATGCGCCACTGTTTTTGCTATATGCGCGTCTGTTTTCCCTATATGCGCTCTACCCCTAAAATTTTCAAACCTGCCCTATATGTGCGCTAGTTTCTACGGGATGCGCTAAACTGGTTTTTCCTACAACATTTAAAATCTATGCCCTATGCGCGTTTGTTTTTACCCTAAGCGCGCCTGTTTTTTTCGAAAGCGCCTAAACTTTTCTATATGCGCGCAAACGTAATTTTAAAAACTGAATCTGCGGAAAAACATGAAAGTTTTGATCCAAACGGAAAAATTTGAAAGCATAAGAGGATAGATCGACTCATCGGTGGTCCATACGTAGCTGGCCTCTGATATCTGCATGATCTCTCGAATCGATGGCAATGATACAGAATCTCCATGTCGCGATGTCACTCTCACAGCTACAGTTTTCACCAAAGTCAACAGTACAAATGACTTGTCTTTTTCAACTTTTTTACCTTTTAAAGGTCAAACATGGGTAAAATTTGACTTTATTTTCAAAATGGACATTCTTTTTCATCATTTATCACGAGTTAAATCACTCTCTCTCATTCATAATTTACCTCCCGAGGGGGCATCATCAGCAGAAATATCGGAAGCATATCAGGGGGAAAAATCTTATTTTTCTTTGAAGCAATGTGTTTTACACATCACTTCAAAGAGGGGCAAAATGTATACGTCTAAAAATGGTCATGATTAAGCTTGTTAATTAATTAAATATGATTTATTTAATTAATCCCTCTAATGTCATCTACATATAAATAAATTTAATTATTTATTTATATAGTTCATCTTCTAAATTTTTCTACCTTAAATTAAATAAATAATTTTATTTAGTTACTAACATTTCTACCCTCCGCTTGATTAAATTAAATAAATTTTTATAATTTATTTATATTTAATTATCATTTGGTTCTAAAGTTTGAATATTTTGAATATTCGAATAATGGAATATTCTCCATCCCATAATCAAATTTAAAATATTAAATATTTTATTTAATATTTTCCATCTCACCCTAATTTCATTTTTAAACATAATTAAATGAGTTATTTAATTATGTGGATTTCCATTTTCATCTCCACTTCTAAATTAAATAAATTTATTTAATTTAATTTCTAACTCGTGCTAACTCACCCTTCCAAATTCGCATCTTATCTTTCGAAATGGAAGTTTCCCTTCGAAACTCAATGAAGAAATTGAAAGAAAGGGAAACCTTCCATCCTTCTCTTCTACTTTCGAAAATCTCCCGCCGTCCGTTCGAAACAAGCTTAATTCGGACCGTCGATCAATTCAGCCAATCAAACCCGTTTGAAAACTCTATAAATTCTGGTGCAAATCTAAGCTTTGGACACACTTTGTATACTCATTTACGCATGCATACATTACGCATACACGCAACCATCATTTGCATTCATACCAGTTTCAATATCACAACAATATTCAGATTTTAGCATAGCTTTGCATTTAGCATATTATGCATTTTCATTTTTATCTCGTTCTTCATGCTATCATTTTGTTGAGCTTGGTCCATTGATCTGAGAGCTATCTGGAAAACAACAAAACGCTGAAGATAGAGGAAGATAAGACGGTTTTGAGAAGCTGCTGTTATGGTTTGCACATTTTGTTTTCCTTTTTCAGCTTTTCGATTTAATGTCTTATTAATATGTGTTTGATTCCTATTTAAATTGATCCAATATTTCACTCACACATATCTTATCATTCGCATCTTATCATTGAGTTTCAAAAATTGATAGTTTCGGCGTTCTAGAATCGGCTTTTCGGGAAAATTATGATGTTTAAATTTGTACCGTAACATATTAATAGAGATTTTTGAAAGTGGAAGAGAAGGATGGAAGGTTTCCCTTTTCTTTTAATTTCTTCATTGAGTTTCGAAGGGAAACTTCCATTTCGAAAGATAAGATGCGAATTTGGAAGGGTGAGTTAGCACGAGTTAGAAATAAAATAAAATAAATTCATTTAATTTAGAAGTGGAGATGAAAATGGAAATCCACATAATTAAATAACTCATATTTAATTATGTTTAAAAATGAAATTAGGGTGAGATGGAAAATATTAAATAAAATATTTAATATTTTAAATTCGATTATGGGACAAAGAATATTCCATTATTCGAATATTCAAAATATTCAATTATTTCTGTAGTTTCCCCTATTTCGGTGTCCAGCGCCCCTTTTTCTACGGGTTCATCTTGAAAATGTTGTGTATCATGGTTCCTCCTTTAGTTGCAAACAAGTTAGTTTCACAAAACATGTACACAAGGATAACTATCATAATTAAACATATCATTCCATCAGCATTCCCATACTCATATTCACATAAACCATTTAATGCTAATATATTAAACCATAATTCCATCACCATGTTTTTGGGTTTAGGTCTGCATAATAGATATAAAAAGGATAGTATTATATGGAATATTGTTTAGAAAGTATGTTTAAAAGTATCTTAAAGTTTGCATAAAACCAACAAAAAAAATTCTATTATCTAGACCTATTATTTCCCCCCAACTTAACTTTTTGCTTGTCCCCAAGAAAAATACTAAGGGTCTTGATTATAATGTAGAGCAATTTTCCGTAGGTCCATGACTATACTAGCACCTTGATCCTGTTGTAGATAAAAACCTTAGTATGCTAAAAGCTGCCTCATCTTGATAGCTCCTTCCCTCTCACATTCATCACTTTTATCTCCATTCCAATGTGGAATTGGAAAGAGGAGAATAGGTCATTGAAATGTGAGAGTATCCTCTGTTAATACTAAATTCCATATATTTATGCACCCTTTGGAGCATAGCAGTAAATTTGTACACATAATGTGGCTCCTTCTGCAATTCAGAGGTTAGATCATTTCATCAGTTTTTCACATACTTATAACACTGTTGTACAATACTTATAGCTAGCACTTTCATTCTCTCATAGTCTACCTCCTTGAGTTTCATTATTCTCTTGTAAACTCCTTTATGCCCAAGAAGTTTCATCCACTCATCAATAACTGCTTCTGAATCCTTAGCCTCTCTTCTTATTGGAAGTTGAATAGATTTCTCTTTTTCATCATATTCTTCCATAATTTTCCCTCTAAGTTGTTCATTCCTATAGTAAGAGGCAAGTGCTCTGACTTGAATATTCCCCACAAACATTAAGGGGTTCCATTTTGTTTCATCAAGGATCACATAATTGTGCAAAAAAAATTCGCATAATTGATCTTGGTCTTCAAATGTGGAAGTAGCAAATTTTTTAAGAAACTTAGTAGGTTGAATCATGGCAGTAGATTGTTTGCTAACTAATCTATTAATTTTAAAACACAAGAACCTTTCTTGTAGAAACAATGCATAAGTCCTAGGTGGAGGCCTACACCTGAAAATTTGTTCAGCCTTATCCGCAACCTCTTCCAATTGGACTGTTGACTTATTCAATTCCATTTCTTTCTTTTCCAATTCTTTCATATTGTAGACACGTAAAATATACCGATTGACATTGTGCATTTGATCCTGAATTACTAACAATGTTTCTTCTTAAATCATCCCTCGGTTTGACCATTTAATCAAATCTCTTTATTTGATTAAATTCATCAATATTCCTCTCTTAATTAATAAAATCATTTTATATAATTAATTCAATCCCTTCTGTTAATTAAATCAATCCATATGATCTAATTATCCCTATTTAATTAAATAATAAATTTATTTGATTAAACATCTAAAGCCTATCCATTAAATTAAATAAATTAAAACCTTATTTAATTTAATCTAACACCATCTCCTTTAATTAAATAAATCAAAATCCTTATTTAATTAACCTCTTATCATATTCCTCTCTTATTTGATTTAAATAAATCCATAAATTTGAGTCAAATGGGTCACATCATTTAATCTCTCTCATTAAATTAATTAACCCTTAATTAATTTCATCTCATCTCATGTCCCATCCTCTAGATTTTGCAAGTTGCACATGAAAATAGATTTAATTCATTTATTAAATCTCTATTTTCCTCACAAGGCATCTTTTGGAATATTCTCTCAATTTGAATTCAAAAATTCCAGGTCAACATATACATCCAACAAGGCAATAAATTCATCTTACATGTCCTTTGCCTTGAGCCAAGTGGAATTTATTGCATTTTCCCTTCCCTCTTACATGCCATTTCAACAAATTTGAAATTCAAAATTATGCATTTATTGGCACAAACCCCAAATCTTGCACATCCTCCATCCATTCATAGCTTGACAAGTGGCATCATACCATTGGATGAATTTTAGTCCCACATTGCCCAACTTTGGACATTCATCCATCTTAGAATTCTATAAATAAAAAAGCTCATATCCTCATTTGATCATCCACAATTTATGCAAAGTTACCATGCTCAAATCATTAGCAATCCTCATCCATGTTTATTGAATCATAGCTAGGTTATGCAAATTTTCTTATTGGAGCATTCATCAACATCAACAAAGTGGATAAAATCTCTTCAACACATCAAGTTTACATCATAGGAATTGGGAAAGGGCTAATTTTCACATCAAATTGGCACCAATTCCCCCATGGGATCATGTGTTTGCTTTTCTAATTAGGATTTAATCTTTGTTTTGTCATTTTCATTGTGTTCTTTACTATTTTCTTCCTAATTTGAATGTTGTAAATGGATTTCATGGGGAATCCTTGTTTTGGATTGCAATTCCTTGTTTAACTTGCTTACTCATGTTGTTTTGTAGGTACAAGGAAAAGGGTTCGCACATTTGGCGCTAGAATGGGTATCAAACTTGGTACCTATTTCAAAACTTGATGGAGCCATTAGAATCTATACAAAATTCAGAGATTTGAACAAAGCATGTCCAAAGGATGACTTTCCGCTTCCCAACATTGACATGATAGTGGACATGACAGCGGGACATGAGATGCTATCACTAATGGACGGATTCTCAGGATACAATCAGATCATGATAGCTAAAGAGGATCAACATAAGACAACCTTCACTTGCCCATGGGGGACATATTGTTGGAACATGATGCCATTTGGCCTAAAAAATGTAGGAGTAGCATACCAAAGGGCCATGACATTGATATTCCATGGCATGATTTATAAGATGGTCGAAGACTATGTCGACGACATCCTAGCTAAATCCAGAAAAATAAAAGATCACATAGCAACCCTAAGTGCTATTTTTGATAGACTAGAGGAGTACAAAGTTAGACTAAATCCCAAGAAGTGCATCTTTGGCTTACAATCAGGGAAACTGCTAGGATATATAGTATCAATGAGGGGTATCAAGGTGGATCCAACAAAAGTGAAAGCAATCCTTGAAATGGAAGCACCAAAGACATTAAAACAATTGAGAGGTCTCCAATGAAAGCTCCAATCCATTAGAAGGTTCATAGCACAACTGGTGGATAAACAGAACCCATACTCTCACTTACTCCACAAGGGAGTAGCATACAAATGGGATACCAAGTGCAAGGAGGCATTCAACAAAATAAAGGAATACCTATTGACACCACCAGTCTTAATGCCACCCATTCCAAATAAACTATTGATCTTATATGTGTCCACAACAACAGCAGCCCTTGGGGCTCTCTTAGCCCAGCATGATGAAAACTGAACGGAGAGGGCTATCTACTATATCAGCAGGACAATGGTTGGCCATGAGCTAAACTATTCATTCATTGAGAAAGCATGCCTCACAGTAGTATTTGCATCACAAAAATTCAGACATTACATGTTTGCACACAAGATCAAGCTCATCGCCAAAATTGATCCCCTCAAATATTTACTATCAAAGGCAATGCTCACGGGAAGAATGGAAAAATGGGTAATGATATTATCAGAATATGACATCTAGTATGTGGAGAGAAAAGCAATCAAGGGCCAGGTTATTGTAGACCAGCTGGCAGAAGCACCTATCTATTCTGAGAATCCTCTTGTCTCAGAATTTCCAGATGAATCTATTTTTAACCTTAACATAGCTGACCACTGGAAACTATACTTCGATGGCTCATACACGCAACATGGATCAGGAGCTGGTGTCTTCTTCATCACCCCACAAGGGGATTGCATACCAAGGTCATACAAATTGGAATTTCCTTGCACTAATAATATTGTGGAATATGAGGCTTTGACTATAGGTCTCAGAATAGCAGTACAATGGAATATCATGGCTCTCAAAGTGTACGAAGACTCCTAACTGATCATAAATCAAGTGAACAATGAATACCAGACCAAGGATGACAAGCTCAATCCATACAAGAAATTGGTGGAGACTCTAAAGGAATCCTTCATCGAAATCACATTTGAGCAGATACCTAGAACCAACAACAGAGCAGCAGACGCCATGGCAACAATTGGGTCCTTATTGGACATCCCCAACAATGTTCCAAAATACAAATTCCTAATTGAACAGTTTCTCGTTCCCACATTTGAGGTACCAGAATGAGAATATATGTGTGAAATCGTTGGTCCTGGCAATCCTTGGTATCATGACATCTATACATATCTTCAAATAGGAGTCATACCCGCTGACCTACCTTCAAACATAAAATGAACCTTTATCTAAAAGGCATCTAGATTTGTCATTCTAGGAGATACCCTATATCATAGAAGCATAGAAGGAACCCTACTATGCTACTTAAACGATGAGGAGGCATTAACCGCTCTAACTGAAGTACACAACAATATCTGTGGTTCACACTTGAGTGGAATGACGATAGCTAAGAAACTGCTGAGGATGGGGTATTATTGGCCCACAATGGAAAGAGAAGCACATGATCATGCCAGAAAGTGTCTATAATGTCAGCAACATGGGGACCTCATCCATGCTCTAGCTCAAGGGCTTCACCCCATCATCACACCATGGCCCTTTTCGCAGTGGGGACTCGATCTCATTGGGAAAATCACACCCACCTCATCCAATGGCCACAAATTCATTATAACCACATCTGAGTACTTTACAAAGTGGGTGGAGGCCATACCCATGACGTATATAACTGGGAAGCAGATTTCTAAATTCATCCTGAACTATCTCATATGCCGCTATGGTGTTCCACAAGACATTATCTCAGATAATGGGACACCATTCAAGAATCAGGATGTTTGTAACCTTTGCAAAAAATTTAAAATCCAGCATCGCTTCTCCACCCCATACTATCCCCAAGGCAATGGCCAAGCAAAAGATACAAACAAAACTATTCTGAAAATCCTCAAGAAAATAGTCAATGACGCAGGTCGTGACTGGCATCTGCAGCTTAATCCCGCCCTTTGGGCTTATCGAACCAGCATCCGCAGACCCACCGGCGCCACCCCCTTCTCCTTGGTCTACAGATCAGAAGTTGTACTCCCCATTGAGATCGAGCTCCCATCCCTTAGGATATCACTGCAAAACCTCATCACAGATGAAGAGTATTGGGTATCAAGACTAAATGAGCTAGAGCTACTAGATGAGAGACGCATAGATGCTTTGAATCATTTGCAAGTCTATCAGAATAGACTCAAAAGGAGCTACAATAAGAAAATCAGACGCAGGACGTTCTAAGTCAGAGAACTGGTCTTAAAAGAAAATCAGAGGAATATCCCAAACCCAGGTAGCAAAGGCAAGTTCGAACCTAATTGGTTAGGACCTTTCATCATCACAACAAGTTATAAGTTAGGGGCATATTAGTTATCAAAAACCGAAGGGGAACCTCTACAAGAGCCCATGAATAGCGCTCATCTCAAAAAGTTTTATGCCTAAACCTTTCAAGGTATAGAACCAAAAAAATCCAAAAAAATCAGAAAAAGGATAAAAAATAGTCCTCTAGTGAAAACCACTTTGGTGGCACTTTGGGAAAGTACCTTGGTGAAAACCTGGCAAACAGGCACCTTGCGTAAATAAGCACTTTCCATCCACCAGGAT
The DNA here is from genome assembly GCA_007258455.2 of Sequoia sempervirens. Lineage (NCBI taxonomy): Eukaryota > Viridiplantae > Streptophyta > Pinopsida > Cupressales > Cupressaceae > Sequoia > Sequoia sempervirens. Next base: position 67,769 of record VDFB02036209.1, read on the forward strand.
CTTTATGGTTTGTTCTGCATCATCCATTCATTCACTTCCATCATCCATCACATTCAGATCTCCATCCATCACCCATCCACTCGTATCCGCACCATAGCTTGGTCCGGTGTTCGTATCATGATCCCTCCTAGTACTACTCGGCCCATTCTCAAGGTCAGTTTGTCCTGCCTTTATCAGAGTAGTTTATTGCATCACGCTGGGGGCATGTTCTTATTGGATCGGATTCGTGTATAATCTTAAAGTCCTCAAATCAGAAAATCCAAAAACATCAAAACATCATAAAATCCAAAAACATCAAAACACCAGAAAATCTAAAAACATCAAAATCATCAAAAGCCAAAAACAGAGTCATCAGTCGAAACTACGTCATCTCTGAGCTTGAACGTAGGCAAGGTTGATCTTTGATCATCCCCCGAGACACTTAGGTCAGTCCTTTAGGATTTTGTCATAATAAGCTGACAGTTCATCAGGTATATTGTCATTTGTAAATTGGTCAAGTTGTCAGTCGAACTACATGGTCTTTGCGTATATAACGTAGGCAAGGCTAATCTGTTGATCAGCTCCTGAGACCCCTATGATAAGTTTTTAGGTTAGTATCTTGGTCAAAATCTCAGAAAACCCCAAAAACATTGAAAAAATCAAAAATCAAAACATTTGTAAAACCTCGAAAAATACCAAAAACAGCCTCAAAACATTGCAAAACATCAAAAACATCCAAATATTTGAAAAAAATCCATCCATCTCATCTCGCTTGCACCTGCAATAACACCATTCATAATAATCTGATCATCATCTCCAACCTTTGGTGAAACAGTTAGAAACAAGTCTAGCAAGTTAAAAGTTAAACTCAAAAACATCAAGTCTCAGGTCTAAGTCAGTGCATAAGCAAGTTGGTCATCTCTTCGTATTGGTAACTCATCACCTAAAATCAGTCCCATATCAATAATCTCTTAGAATGCTTTGGATAAACGAAATAACGTGCCGCCATCCACTAACATGTCCTAGGATGAATCCTTCCTACAATGGGCATTATCTTTAGGCAATAAGTTTTGGGTCTTATCCTTAGAAAACACATCCTCCTTCCGTTAGCGGTATTGAAGAGCATCAGTTTGTTTGTTTACTTCATCTTTATCTTTTGACTTATCTTATTTACGCTCATTCCAAGGACATCTCGATGATATCCCAAGATATAGGATTTAGAGAAATAGGAATGGGGCAATGATCATTATCTTTTTTCTGCTATGCTTGTTGGATGTTCTTGTGATATAACCTCGGTGAATACTTGCTTTGTTGGGTATGTATGGAAGAGGTCTAGGGAAACTTGTTGACTATTACATGGATAGGTTTACTTTTCCATGTTTTGGTCCAAGATGTTTGAAACTTTTGAAGCACATCCTAGCAAGGTTTCTATATGTCAGGTGTGAACAAGGATACTCCTATCTGCTTGTTAAGTCAAATTCCATCTCACTAGGTACTATGCCATCATGGTTTTCTATACCTAGATGCATTGTACCACGTGTGTTATCAAACATAAGAAAATATGGCCCTTTGAAAATCCCAATTCCTCGGCAGGTAATCATCATCCTCACCATCATCATTTACATTTGCATCATTTTGTGTCTTGTTGAAATGACTTCTTCTTTCCTCCCTGACCGCATTAACAAGCTACTATGACAATTGATTATCATCACCATCATCGTCATTAAATCCTGCATCCACAAAACATTAGCATATCACATAAGAATATCATATAGGAAGCATGCGCATTACATTTCCATCATCATATAAACATGTCATCATAAGTATTCTTCAAAGATAGATGCATCCATTTCATTGCATTTCATCCATCACATTTACAGAAGCATGTCATCATCATTTTGCATAATCATACATAATAAAAAGCATTTAATTCATTTGTATACTTGTATAATATCATGACATCATCTCATCACATTACATTCATTACGCATCATCATATCACTTGGCATTATCATATCATTACATCATATTCATACATCACATACATTACATCATCATCTAAATGTTTAGGATAATAGCATTTGTTATTCTAAGCATTATCATAAAAATATCTCATTTGCATTACATCATTTTCATATCACGACCATCGCATTCACATTACATCACCCATAATCATCTCATAAATAACATCATAAAACATTAATTATCCCACATAAGAATAAATGGATTAATCCATATCATATATCACATTTGCATAAAATAGATCATCATCATTGCACATCATATCATAGGTAAGCATAATATAGATCTGTTAGTCATAATCATAATGCATAAACATCATTAGAAATAAAGGAATCCACAACATATAAAAGTAGAATCATACATGCATACATAAAGAGTACGCATTTCATCACATCAAAATCAGCTCATATATATATATCATCAACTGTCATAGTACAAGTAATAAATCGGATCACTGTACATGTGTGTCAATCAGTACAAAAGGCCCATTAGGGCTATAAAAAATGAGCCCATAAGGCACAAAAAGAATGGTAACATCTCGATCAAGCTCGATCCCTGTGAATGCTGCCCTCACCCCTGTCACTGTGACCCTCTGTTGGTCTGTGGCTGGCCAGCTCAGAGTACTCTGGGACCCACTTTGCTCTAGGTACGATATTGTGATAAGCCCGTCGGTAATACTCTACCTCTCGGATGACATCCCTATAGGATTGGACTGGCACTGTCCCCTGGGAGGAGAAGGCTATCATGCTCTCTATCTGCTGCCTGCAGCCTAACTCGGTGGCTGCCTATAGCTCTGCAGCCTGTCTCTGCTGCACGGCCTGATCCCTCTCAGCTTTGAGCTGATCCCTCTCGGCTATCATGGTCTAAATCTGATCTCGTAACTGCGCAATCAGAATATCTCGTGCATCTTCCTGTCCTGCTAGCTGTACCCGTGGCTGCACATGAGGCTGATCCTCACCGTCAGCTCGTGGTGGTGGAATTGGTGGCACCTGCTGCTGATCCTACATATGAACATCCCCATGCCCTGGCTGGACTGGAGGCACAAATGGCAGATCCTGCCGAACCTCGGCTCTCTGTCCTCGTCCTTGTCCTCCCCCTCTGCCTTTGACTCTTTGCACATTTGGAACTGCACTTGGTATCGTCAACCAAAGCGGAGGCTGGAACTAATCTCTGTAGGCCTGGGTGGTGCCTGGATCTACTAAACCCTGATCATAAGCCCATGGCCGGGCTACTAGCTGCTTGAAACTATCTACTACCTCTAAAGTAGGAATATATTGCCCTTATGAGACCTGTGTCATGGTGCGGGTGAAGACAACTACATAATCGTCATCAGGATGATCTTGCGGCTCCCCAAATTGACGCTATACGCACCTAGGAAGGTACCTCTCGAGCATGGTATGCTCTCGACCCTGCATGAAATGGTCCTAGCGGCAGTAAAACATCTGGTCAACATCATCAGCCCATCCAGGCTGACTGAGGTATGGACGCCAGGTAAGCACCTGCATCTCATCCAGAACCCTTCTCCAGTAGGAAATCCCATGCTCGCCGGTGTGAGTGAAGGACACACCACCTCTGTATCGTGCCGCGAGGGGATCGTCTGACCCCATCGGAACTAAAATTACGCGTGGACGTAGCAAAGAAATGTGCTCCCATGCCCAGATATGAAGAAGGGTCACCCCTGCTCCCAGTGCTCTCCCATCCATGTAAACGTACTCATGGAGGTCTCTTTATAGTGAAGCAAGAAGGATAGGCCCCCATGCAAAACGAACTGGCCTATCTCAGACCATCCGCTCCCAGCAATATCCCTAGCTGGGACTGAAATATTGCCCTCGTCTGTCTAGGGCAACAAGGCCCAAAATGATAGCTGCAACTACCCAGCAGTAGGGAGGTGCCAGGATTCGGTGGCACTCAAGCTCTATCTGCTCCTCATAGAAGATAATCTCATCTGTAGCAAGGACTTGGAAGCAAGCCTCACGTCCCTCGTCCATATCGAAGATCGCCCGACGACCATGAACAAGCAATCATAGAATCCTCCAAACGTTGTCTAAAGTGACAGTGGCCTCACTAGTGGGAAGATGGAACGAGGACGTCTCGCTGTGACAACATCCTTAAGTGAGTGTGAATCAGTGACGCATATGCAATGTGCCACAACCCCGCAACCCAGAGTCAGTCCTGGTCCCTATCGCTTAGGTCCCTCAGGTAGCCAGCCAGGTCTCGTGACCTGTGCTCCTGGGAGTAAAGCTCCCTCGCGCCGTCCTGCATCAAGGAAGATCATCATGTTAAAAATTTTGAAAAAATTCTTCGTTGAGAAATCAAAAAGGTTCCCTAGCGGTGCAACCCATGATGGCGTCGCAGTTTGATTTTAATCAAACTCCAACGCTAGGGCTGAAAAGAACCAAATCGCACCGTCGCGGTGCAATTTCTGTCCCAGCGGCGCATTTTGAGCCAAATTAGCAATGCCACATCGCACTTTGTAAATCTAGTCACCGGCCCTGAGCTCAGCGTCGGAGTTTCTAAACTCCAAACTACATCTCAGCGGTGCTATTTAGCACCGAGCGGCGCAGTTTGACCTTTGAGTGGCGCCATATAGCACCGCTGTAGACGGACCGCCTTTTTAAAGCATTAATTAAGGTAATAAATGAAGGACGAAGCTAGGGTGAGGACCACTTACTGGTGCCCCAATGCCAAGTGGCCACTGGTACGTCTGAACTCGATTTGAAATGTACAGGGGAAGTTGTCGTTGCGCCATATCGCTGGAGGGTCTGAGCTCAAATCTTAAGGTCACTATTGGAGGTGTTTGAAAATGACTTGAAAGTGACCCCTCAGACCCCATTTAAGGTTGAAAATTAGGGTTTTTTCACCTTGATTGGCTATCCTGTTGGGATTTTAGACCCCCGAACCTGTTTTTATCTAGTTGAGGCTTGTTTTTCATCATTTTATTGTGTTTAGACATGTTTTTAGCCTCTTGGAGCCTTTTCGGACCTATTGGGTACTTTGTCATCTTTTTTTGCGAGATCACCCAAAAATTGGAATTTTCGTCCAATCTCTCGAGGGGGAATTATATTGGCATGTTTTCTCTCTCCATGCAGTAGTGGGGAAAGTTTTAATAATAACGATTTTTTTTTGGATTTGATCGAGATCGTTTATTCTTTGACCCAACACAACAAGTGCATTGCTTCAAAGAGGGGAAAAATGTCAACACGTAAAATATACCGATTGACATTGTGCATTTGATCCTGACTTACTAAAAATGTTTCTTCCTGAATCATCCCTTGGTTTAACCATTTAATCAAATTTCCTTATTTGATTAAATTCATTAATATTCCTCTCTTAATTAATAAAATCATTTTATATAATTAAGTCAATCCCTTCTGTTAATTAAATCAATCCATCTGATCTAATTATCCCTATTTAATTAAATAATAAATTATTTTGATTAAATATCTAAAGCCTATCCATTAAATTAAATAAATTAAAACCTTATTTTATTTAATCTAACACCATCTCCTTTAATTAAATAAATCAAAATCCTTATTTAATTAACCTCTTATCATATTCCTCTCTTATTTGATTTAAATAAATCCATAAATTTGAGTCAAATGGGTCACATCATTTAATCTCTCTCATTAAATTAATTAACCCTTAATTAATTTCATCTCATCTCATGTCCCGTCCTCTAGATTTTGCAAGTTGCACATGAAAATAGATTTAATTCATTTATTAAATCTCTATTTTCCTCACAAGGCATCTTTTGGAATATTCTCTCAATTTGAATTCAAAAATTCCAAGTCAACATGTACATCCAACAAGGCAATAAATTCATCTTACATGTCCTTTTCCTTGAGCCAAGTGGAATTTATTGTATTTTCCCTTCCCTCTTACATGTCATTTCAACAAATTTGAAATTCAAAATTAATCATTTATTGGCACAAATCCCAAATCTTGCATATCCTCCATCCATTCATAGCTTGAAAAGTGGCATCATACCATTGGATGAATGTTAGTCCCACATTGCCCAACTTTGGATATTCATCCATCTTGGAATTCTATAAATAAAAAAGCTCATATCCTCATTTGATCATCCACAATTTATGTAAAGTTACCATGCTCAAATAATTAGCAATCCTCATCCATGTTTATTGAATCATAGCTAGGTTATGCGGATTTTCTTATTGGAGCATTCATCAACATCAACAAAGTGGATCAAATCTCTTCAACACATCAAACTTACATCATAGGAATTGGGAAAGGGCCAATTTTCACATCAAATTGGCACCAATTCCCCCATGGGATCATGTGTTTGCTTTTCTAATTAGGATTTAATCTTTGTTTTGTCATTTTCATTGTGTTCTTTACTATTTTCTTCCTAATTTGAATGTTGTAAATGGATTTCATGGGGAATCCTTGTTTAACTTGCTTACTCATGTTGTTTTGTAGGTACAAGGAAAAGGGTTCGCACACATATATCCTTCCTTTTCCTTCTTCCATTTTTCTTTTTCCCTTGCAAACTCATTAGTTACACTCCATAATTGGTAGCCTAGAGATCAAAGTTGTGTGATAACCAAGAGTTTTAAGAGGAGGGGGTATCTCAGTTGGGATAGCCAGTTCCTTGCCCCCAGTCTTAGTGACAACCAATTGTGCTAGTAAATCTAACTTAGCGCCATGACCATACAACTATAGTTTTTCCTCCATCTCCTGCATTTTTACTTCCCTTTCTTTATCCTTTTTCTCATAATTGTTCAACAACTCCTCTAGGTGTTTAATTCTATCTAGTGCTTCCTGGAGTTCTTGCCTCACATTTCTTTCCTCAAGGTAAACTTCTTCTCTATGTTCAAATTGCTCATTTCCTCCTTCATAACCTCCACATATGGGGCTATCTAGAGCTTCTATTCTCAATTTCTTTTCAGTAAATAAGTCCTCTGATTCAAAATCAAAAGTCATTACCATATACCTTCTCTTCATAGGTGCATTCATGTCACCAGGGGCATCCCCGCCTAGTTCAAAATCAATCTCTACAACCATAACATTCTCCTATTGTTGTTGCTATTGGTGTTGATTTCCCTAGGGCTATTCTCTACTCACCTCTTCTCCCTCAAGTTCCCCTATACCTTCCTTTGCAACATTTTGTTACCTGAGCCTACTAGAACGTTTGGGTGTAAGTATTTTTGCTTCAATTTTCCTCTTTTCCTTTTTAATACTCTTCTTTTTCTAGAAATTTTTCTTTTTCTATTTTTGAGCAACCCTTTTTCCTTTTGAAACCTCTTCTAGTTTAAAGGGTGTGGAAGTAGTGGATACACTGCTTCTCCTACTCTTATACTTTTGTGACTTAGAAGAAGAAGGTAACTCCTCATTTACGACCTAGACTTTGGTTCTATAGGTTCTTCATGCCCATCTTGGTTGTGGGTAGGTGAGGCCACAGGAAAATCATGAGGGTTTTCCTCTTCAGGCTCATTTTGGGGTTCATTTTGATTTCCTATATCCCCAGACACTATGGGTGCGTCTAACAAACTGTTGATGTCTTTGCATTCGTCAACCCTAAAATCCTCCCACCTTACTTGTGGGTATTGAATTCTTAGGCTCCTTTTTATCAATAGGGTAACTAAGAAATGGTGAGAGAGGGAAGTATCAGATTGTCTTTTCTAGTATTATGAAGCGATTCTTTTCAACAAGTGGTATAGGAAATTTGGTACATTTACTACCCTGTTATGCCTAAGATGGCTTAACAACTTAAAATGGGTAGTATATAAAAGATTTTATGTACCATCATATTTAATATATCTAACAATATAAGAGGCACACCTTTCCCATAACTAGTAGAGAGATAATATCTTCATACCTTGTGATGAGGAATCCAACTCCTCTCCACGTATGCAAAATTCTTCCTGAGTTGTGACTACATCAGTTTGAGCTAGGAATTCTATTCCTGTCCTTGGCAATCCAATAACTTAAGCAATGGCAGTCTTTGATGCATCCAAATAAAGTCCTTTTACAATGGCTTCGTTGTATTGGAGAGTTTCTAAAAATATTCTCATTAAATCATCACCGTACTCTGTTAATTTCAAAAAAATTTGAGCCAACCAACCCTTATGAAGATAGGTAGGATAGCTGCGTCCTCCAAAATCTGTTGGTGAGCTGCCGACTCTCTCCTTATGACATATCCTCCCATCCTAGTTTCCTTTACTGCTTAGTATACCAAATTCAACTCAATCTCTACATACCACCCTCAACTTCTCTTATGACTTCAAAACCTTAGTTTCCATATATATATTCTTACTACTACACCACACTGTAACTATAAATTCCTTTTCAAATTCAGCTCTAGTATAAACCAAGCTAAAGTTCTCACAAAATCTACAGGGTTTCAAGTTTTAGCAATTTTGAAAATGGCACCAGAAATAGCAAAAAAAAAAATGACTAAGGGTTTTGCATGTCATAATATTCATTAAATTTGGTTTGGGGTGGCAGATTTGAAAAGACTGGCAAAAAGATCGAGTAAGCGTACCATCCCCCCAGCTTAATTAGTGAAGTGACCTCACTTCATGGTGATGATTTGGAGGTGGTATAAATGTGAGTTGATGGAAATTAGTAATTTAATATTTCACATGCATGGAATTAAATGAGAACTGCATAAAAAGTTTAAATAAAACTTGATTAATTATAACAACATACCTTAAGTATTTTTTTACAAAAATAACCATCGATGGCATGTGGAAACTGAAAGAACATATTTTCTTATTGATTTGATGGGACATATATTAACTACAAGGTAATGAGCATCGGATGGCGAGTGGATATGATGAGATGGATGTGAGCTGGCGATTTGACAACTTCAAAGATTTGAAATGAACGTGGGCAATAAAGAAATTATGCTGTGATACTTAGCATGAATTGGATATTTTGGAAATGAATGAACATAACCTTACAATAAATATGGTGCCAAATGAGTTGAATATTCTTTCAATTTTCAAACATTGCTATTAGAACCTGTTGTGTCAGGTCCCAATCAAAATGTTGGAAATGTGAAGCTATAGGTTCCTATGACATCAAGACCCCTGTGAATATTGGTAACAAGTCCCTCTGAAGATATCTTGAGTATTATTATGCTCATGCAGTGTGTGCTTGTGAGAAAAAAAAAACATAGAAAGTTAATGCCATGGAAGCTCAGGGACTAAGCTCATGTGTAACTCAATCTTTGGGACACCAAAAGTGTTGGGTATGTCCCGTATTATAGAAGTAGGACTTTGTATATTTGATTTTGTATCAAGTTTGTTGAGTGCACCATATTACTAGAATAGTGAAAAGATAAGGTCATCTTTCTGCAATGTATTTTTATGTAACTTCAACCTATGGCCATTCACAAGAAGTGAAAACCAGACTTAATCAATTGTGTGCAGCTGGACCGCTCCATTTGGGTAAAAGTTTCTAATCTCATAGGGCCCAACCACCAGGACTGAAATTTTCCCTTGAAATCCTTATAGCGTGATTCATATAACAATTCCCAATCTCCCACAATAAACTCCTTGGTTTTGATGTATTGATCATGCCATTTCATCCGCTATTTTTGGACTACCTTCATATGATGGATTGCTTCCATTCTGATTTCATCTAACCCATTTAAAGTATGTAGTCTCTCCTTCTATGCTTCTATCAAGTCCATTCCCAAATCCATTGCTATCCTCAATGTTTTATATTCAAATTCTATAGGAAGGATTGTTGTCTTTCCATAGACCAACTCATAAGGGGTGAATCTAGTAGTAGTTTTCCATGTAGTTCCTGTATGCCTGGACTGCTTTAGGTAGCCTAGAAACCCAATCTTTCCTATGTAACTATACTATCTTGGTGAGGATACTTTCAATCTCCCTATTAGTAACCTCCACCTAACCATTAGCCTGTGGATGATAAGGTGTAGATTTCTTGTGTCTAATTTGGTATTCCTCAACCAACCTGGCAATGAGATCAGAAGTAAATTGGGGTCCTTGGTCAGTGACTATTTCCCTAGGCACTACATACCTAGTGAAAATATCTTCATATAAAAACCTTTCCACATTACCATCTCATGCAAATTGTAAAGCTTTTACTTCCGCCCATTTTGTCAAGTAGTCAGTGCAAGCAAGGATGTATTCCTTGTTGTTAGATGTAGGAGATATTGGCCCAATGAAGTCTATACCCCATTTGTCAAAAGGTGACAATGTCAACTAAGGTTGTAAGGGCATCTCATCACTCTTGGTTGCTCTTCTCATTCTTTTACACCTATCATAGCCTCTTGTATATTTAACACCTTTATGCAAAGTAGGCCAATAATAGCCAATGGTAAGGATCTTAAAGGCTATTCTCTTTGCTGCAAAAATGACCTCCACATGGTTCATCGTGACATGCCTTCATGATGTCAAAGATTTCATCCTCTTAGATACACCTTCTTATAATGTTATCAGGCCCAGTATAGAATAGATAGCCAGATACCTAGGAATATGGAAAATATTTATGAACCAACTATATTTTCTCTCTAGGAGAAAAATGTGGCAGAATCTGCCCTGTGACCAAATAATTGGCAATATCTACATACCAAGGCAATTGCACTTTTAGAGAAAACAAATGTTCATCTAGAAATGAATCATCCACCACTCCTTCAGTTGATTGTGCTGGTAATCTTGACATGAAATTTGCCACCACAGTTGCATTACCTGGTTTATTTACAATGGTAATGGGTGCTGGCAAGAAGTTGAGTCCACTTTTTGGCCAAAAAGTGGAAGTGTTTTCCTTGATTTTTAGAATTTGACACATTTGACCTTAAAATTTGAAGCACATAGAGATGGAATCTTGAAAAAAGTCACTAATCATAAAATGTATTACTCTGAGTCTAGTTTCCAAATATGTAATTTATTTCAATTATACCTAGATGCTACAAATTGATTTTCAATAGGCATTTCTAAAAACCACTATTTAAAAGTCTTTTTTTTGCCATACCATGCATGTGTACGTCATCCATATTTTGACCTAAATTATCGTATTTTTCTAAATCCTTTTGGGAAAAGATTTGTAATTCACTGAAGCACGTTTTTGATATTTTTTTGTAATTTTTTATTGAATATTTTTTTTGTTAAATTTTTATTAGCCATATTTGTCATTTTGAAAAATTGTCGTGTATGTCACACATAAGATGACCTAAACTTATCATTTATTTATTTATTTTTTTAAATTGAAAATAATTTTTTGAAGTACGTTTTTTGTGCAATTCGTTTTACAAAAAAAATATTTTAATAAAAAGTTATTAAAATAGTTAAAAACCATGATATTTCAAGTTTATGGTCCAGTTTCATCATAAATTAATTGAAAATAGAAAAACTAATCCAATTGTAAAAAAATTACATATTTGGAATCCGCACTATCTAACCTATAATGGGTTTTAATTTCGTCAAAAGATTCTGCAAAAAAGTCGTTAGCCATATGTCCAAAGTCACTATTTTTCTGTGACATTGTCAAGACCTTCAACTTGTAGGTCAAACTAGGTTGAAGGCCTAGGTTCGGATCCCCAATGATTTTTCTAAATCAAGAAACAAAGCACAAACCCGACCAATAATTCATATTTTAAAAAAACAAGATCCCTTTCTAAAACAGGATCCCGTTTCATATATATATATATTTTTTATGCTTTTATTTTGAAAATTGCCAAAAATGGAAATTTCCATTTTTGGAAAATTTTCAAAATGGGATCAAACAGGATCCCATTTTAAAAAAAATAGGATCCCATTTAGGCTTGGGACCCTGAACCTAAACAAGATCCCATTTATTAAAAAATGGGATCTTGTTTTCTTGAATTTGATTTCGAGATTTTTTCTAAGGAAAAAACTTCCACATTTCGTCGAATCATCTTCTTGCATTTACCCTAATGTAAAATTCTTGTAAGAGAAGTAGCCATCTTACCAAATTACCTCCAACTATTGGTTTGTTCATCAAATACCTGATTGTTGTGTGATCCATATGGACAAAGACTGGATAGCCAACAATATAATGTCTAAATTTATTAATAGCATAAACAACAACAAGCATCTCTTTTTCTGTTACAATGTAGTTTAATTATGCCCCTTGAATATTTTTGCTGATATAATAAATTGCATACTCCTTGTTGCCATCCTTCTAACCCAAGACTGCACCAATGGAAAAATTTGAAGCATCTACATGAATGTGAAATGGGAGAGTCCAATTTGGCCCTCTCAACACTGGTGCTTGAGTCAGAGATTTCTTTAATTCTTCAAAGGAGTGTTGACACTCAGAGGTCCACTCAAACTCAATTTCCTTACTCAAAAAAACAAATAAAGGAGGAACAATCTTACTAAAATATTTGATAAACTGCCTGTAGTAGCCTGCATGACCAAGGAAGCTCCTAATATCTCTTTGTTTCTGAAGGTAAGGTAGATATTATCTCAATTTTTTGTGGATCAACCTAGATTCCTATGCTGGATATAAAGTGTCCTAACACAACTCCTTGTGTCATCATCATGAAACACTTTTCATTGTTGAGTGATAAATTGTGTTCTTCACACCTTTTTAACACTTTTTCAGATTATTGAGAGCTTCGTCATAACTTTAACCATAAGTGGTGTAGTCGTTCATGTACATCTCCATGTCGTCATGTGAAAAATCAAAAAATATGTTGAGTATTGCTCTTTGGAAGGTAGCTGGAGCATTGCACAAACCAAAAAGTAAGACAAAATATGCATAGGTTCCCCAGGGGAAGGTGAATGTATTCTTATCTTGATCTTCTGGTACAATCTTGATCTGGTGATAACCACTGAAACCATCAAGAAATGAGAAATATTTCTTCCTTGCCAAAGAATCAAGAACTTGGTCAATAAATGGCAGTGGGAAGTGATCCTTCCTCGTGGCAGCATTTAGTTCTTTGTAATCAACACATAATATCCATCTCCCACCTTTCTTGGGAACTATTACCAATGGTGAAACCCATTCATTGTTTGATATAGGGTATATAAAACCTACATCTAAAATATTTTTCAGTTCAACTTTCACTATATATCTTAGAGTTAGATTCATGCATCTATGTGGTTGTCTTATAGGTATGTAGCTATCATTAATGTAAATCGTGTGCATGCATAGATTAGGATCTATGCCCTTCATATCATGGTAATCCCATGCATATGTAGTTGAGTGTGCCTGTAGCACTGATTACAGAGAATTCTATTGTTCCTCTGTTAGGGAATTGTTGATATTTAACTTCCTTCCTAGCATAATTTCCAACTCCTTTGATGAATCTTGAGCTAATGAGAGATCAAGGCTTGGTATGATTGGTAAACATTGTTGAGGAAGTAATGAATGAAATAGCTATGATATCTCTTCTGTAGAATCGATAGGTATAATACTTTACAAGGGGTCTTGTAGGCATATGAGACAATCCTGCTATTGTGGGCTCCTACCATAGTCATTTTGGATTATATGAGCAATGAGCTCATCTTTATCCTAGTCATCCAATAAGGGGTTGCACTCTATAGTCATCAATGTCTGAAGAGAATAGCTATCTTCCCCCTCCTCACCCAAATTGGGCCAAATGGTGTACTCAAGGTCTGTATATGGTTAGGCAGGTGGATAAAGAACCAATTTCTTTGTAATTGTCTCATTGGATATTATCATTTTACCAGATCTGCAGCCTATAAATGCATTAGTTGTTGCCAACCAAGGCCTGCCTAGGATGAGTGGGTAACCTGCAAGATTGATTTTGGGTTGCAACACTATAAAGTTTGTAGGGTATTCCCAAGAACCCAATTCAATAACTAGATCTTCAATAATTCCCTCAGGCTTGACCATGGACCTATCAGCTAATTGCAAGACAATTTGTGTGAGTCCGAGGCTGATCAATTGAAGCAAGTGCATTATTTCTTTTTTCATGACAATGATGGATTCCCCCAAGTCTATCAAATTATTCTTAATGAGGGTCCCATTGATCTTAACGTCCACAACTGGACTACCAGGATTGATATACTTAGGGACTGTAATGTTCCCCAACATGATATCTATAAGATTCCCCAAGACATGAATTGTTTATGGATCTTTCCTTTTCCTGCCTGGTTTCTTAAGATAGAGATCCCTTATAGTTTTGGTATAGATAGGGATGTATTTGATAGCTTGGATGAGTGGGATTTTTATGTTCACATCTTTCAATTTCCCTAAAAGGCATGTCTTAGCATGTGTGATGCTTTGCATAACTATGCATTTGGGAAAAGGTGGCTTGGGATTTAAGAGTTTGGTGTACTTGATTTTGTTCAGGTTCCAAAGATGATTTATCATAAACCTTAACTGCAGGTTCCTCATCCTCCATTTCTATGATTTGGGGAGATGAAGGTCTAGCAAGTTGTTTCCCTAATTTGAGGTGGACACCACTCACCTCTACCCCATAAGTGGGGTATTGCATAGCTTCGCTAGTATAAGCCTGTTGAACATGCTTAGTGTTAGGGTTAGGTGCAAGTTGGGTAGGTATTTGCTTCTTGGATGGTTGCGATGCAAGAATTGATGGAGGAATTAGATCTTGTTGTTGTTGTGGAGGAGGGAGCATGGGCTGCTGATAATTCATATTTTGCTACTGCCATTGCTAGCCTTTTTTCCACTAAGGCTGCCACTGATTCTACTAGATTGGCTATTATGGATTGTAATTGGAACCTTGAAATTTATGCTATGGCCAAGGATTTTGTTGTTGGTTCCAATTTGGTTGAGGGTTTGGCCATTGAGGATTTTCCCACTGGCTTTGATTTACTTGCTAGGGCTGATAGTTCTAGGTAGAAAAGTTTTGGTTGCCAATAGGAAAATATGAATTAAAGCTAAGGGGGTCTTGTGACATACCTTGTATCTGCTACCATGGCCTCCTTTGTGCTATATAAAAGAGTTGTCCATCATCTCCTTCAATGGGCTGAAAATCAGGCTTCTCAATTTTATCCTACTGGATGCTGGCCACTCTTTTGCATTTTCACTTGCTTGTAGCTTGGCTGATAGTACCAAGTTTTGGTTGCCAACTTCCTATGAATTTTCTAAGGGGGTCTTGTGACATACCTTGTATCTGCTACCATGGCCTCCTTTGTGCTATATAAAAGAGTTGTCCATCATCTCCTTCAATGGGCTGAAAATCAGGCTTCTCAATTTTATCCTACTGGATGCTGGCCACTCTTTTGCATTTTCAATTTTCTTTTCTTTGCTTGTAGCTTGGAAAATATTTCATTACCATAGCCTCAACTTCCTCCTACTTTTTCTTAATGTGGAGAGTATCCAATTGTGTTGCCAAATGACTGATTATATCCTCTTCCATATTGGATAACAAATTGCTCAATTGTACTTTTGAAACCCTAGTAGATGATTTACCTCTTGAACTAATGTTCTAGTTTCTCTTGAACTTTTTGTGAAGGTCCTGGAATAATTCCTATAGGCCTTACAAATTTCTAAAAAATGGTAGCCAAGAAATATCTCCCTGGCCAATGAGATTCAAGGCATAAATATAGTTTTCATTAACTCCTCTCAAAAAGATTAGCTTGAGAGACTCTTCTGACAACTTGTTCTAGGGTTATTTCTTGAGAGAAAACTAAAATATTTTGACATAATCCTCTAAAGGCTCATCATCCTTTTGTGTCATTCAGAATATATCATCCTTCCTCCTGTAAGGTCCTCTATAGTAGTCCTGATACTTCTCCAAGAACAGTGTCTTCATGGTGCAGGAGCACCCAAGCTCTTCAAGGAACACTTCAAGAGACATGAGGATGTAGGGGCCATGAAGACCTATCAAGGAACTCAGAACATTAATTATGACATTTTGAAGCCTATTATGACTTTTAAAATGGTTAAAAACATTAAAGGATTCAAATGTCCTAAGGGTCCAGATAAGAACCATAGCACCAAAATGCATTGTAATTGGAAAAATAATGTCCTAAGAGTCTAGATAGGTTTTTAATGTTTTAATCATGTTAAATAATGTCATTTAATAGGTTTGAATGCTTTTTAGTTAGTAGGAGTTAATAAAATAAAAGTTGGAAAATTCAAATTTTAAACTTCCAACTTTGGGCGGGAAAGTGATTTTTAGGAGTTTTAGCAACTTTAATGTAATCAAACCAATTACAAACGGTTTGAGAAGTTGTGGGATGGGTCTATAACCCTCAAAGAATCATTTTTATGGAGTTTTGGGTTGCTGGTATGGATTTGTACGGACTGCTACAGGAAAAAGAAAAAAACAACAATTTCTTGCATTTTTCTTGTGCTCTATTGATGATTTATTGATTTCTATTGAAGATTTGTTTAGTAGGATGGTTTAGGGACTTGTATCAACTTTTTTTTAAGTCATTTGAATGTCCTGAAAGAAACATCAATCAATTCTTTGTATATTATTGCTGACTGTCCTCAAGAAAGTGTAGATTTTTCACTAATTTTAAGGTTTTTCTTGGATGATTGATCCATTTCAAGGTAGAATGCTGCTGTGAACTATGAAATGGATCATTAATAACATTTAACATACATATTTAACAAACTAATGTGCAAGGAAGAAGAATATTGAGGTGTACACCAAGATTTTACAATGCAAAGTGCTTGAAGACGGAGGCTAGGGTATAGCAACAGAAGATCTGCCTTAATGAGGGGCATGTTTTTGAGTTGGGATAGACTAAATATGTTGTCCTAATGGTGTAGAGTCAATGAGAAAGTTTTGGAAGTGATTGGAAGGTTAGTTTTCAAGAAGCCCTAGTTTTTTAGGCAAGTTGAGGAGGGGTTTGTGTTGGAGCATGTTAGAGGTGTCATAGAGGTCTAAAAACTTGGATTCCTTGGTTTTGAGTCATTTTAGGAGACTGATGAAAGTTTCATGGTTAGGGGTTGAGTTTAAAGAGGGGTTGCTTTGAAAAAGAGGGATAATTAGGCCTAAATTTGAGGAAACAACAAATTTTTGATTAGTGTGCTCCAAAACAAGTGTCATCAAGAATATAGTATGTTATGTATCATCACAAACCACATCTAGTTCAATCATTATTTTGGAGGTTCCTTTGGAAAGTTTGAGTGCAAAGTCAAAAATCCTTCGCTAGAGGCCTAGTTGGGCTAGTAGCCTAGTTAAGGTGAAAATTTGGTTTTGTGTCTAAGTCAAAGGGTTGGGATTTGAAATCATTCAAAACAAGTTTTTTTTGGTCTCTTAAGAGTGTTCCTAGGGTTTGGGTCCATAAGGAAGGAAAATAAGTCATTTGGTGCATTATTGAGGTTTGTCTCCATCAGAGTTCCTGGGAGAGTGGTTGAGATTGTGTCTTGCAAACCTTGAGAAATTTGTGTTTCTTTCAAAGTCCCTGACCCTCTGCATCACTTCATGGTGTCCCAGTCAGGAACAACATCTTTACCTAATCCCATAAAACATCTTGAAGTTGCATCCTTGAGAGTTGTAGGAAAAATCTTTAACCTATGTGCATTAGAAGTATAGTCATAACTTCTGCATAAGACATCAAATTCAAAGAGGAATGTATCTGGGTCTTCAGTCATTAACCAATAGAAAATTGGCAAGGCTGAAGGAGGGATGTTCTTTAGCACTGTATCCCTTTGCTGGTCAGTAATAGGAAACCAAAATGTTTGTCGAGCATAATCATCATCTGCTACATCACCTAAGGTGTGGTATGTTCCTTCTGTATGTGTGCTAGAGGTTGGTGAAAAGGAATAATATTCTTTAGTGGTACCTTTGCTTTGAGTACTAGGGTCACCAATTTTTGCAATAGCTTCCTGGCATGTGGAGGGAAGGAACCTACCCAAGGGATCTTTCTGCCTCCAAATACATGAAATATGAATTTAATTCCAATGGTCTTGCACAATGTTAGTATCTTGGAGTTGAAAAGGATGGTATCTAATAGTCCTAATGATTTGAAAAGAAAAATTTAATTATGAAAACTATAAGAATAGGTCCATGAAGATAGCACCATCCCTAGAAATGGCACAAAAAATGTAGATTCTAAGCTAATTTTTTGTAAACTTGGTGGAATCCACTCAATTTAGAGGATTAACTAGCTGGACATTCCACTGTACACTGCTTAAGACTACATTAAATTGTAAACCCAAGGCTTGTAAGCTTATGATGGTGCAACATTATATATGCCTTCATGGACTTAAACTACTTAAACTATCCTACTGAAGTCATTCTTACTGTTGGAAATTCACAAAATCGTAAAACAGTAAAAGTATAAACCGAAGGTAGTTACTACGGGTACCTATAGTAAAGGTTGTGATTGAACTATTGCTAATGAAATGATATTATATTAACTAAAAACTTAATAAATACTACTGAATCAACTAAACTATCCTTCAAAGTGCTACTAATGATCATTACATGCATGTTCCTAAGCATTCATTCATAATAAGAAAGAAATGAAATCCCAATTAACTTGCATACGATTCGTGAACAATGATAAACTAATAACAACTATCAACAAAAGTAAATAACTAAAAGGTGAAGTGAAGAAAAATACGTTGAGTGGCTTGCTCAAATAACTATTCCCACTTTAACTAAACTCAATATAACTAATAGATTTCATGCATTCCATGAATTGATCTCCATTTATTACATAAGATGAAAGATTATAAAATATTCTTGCACAAATCGTACTTAATCATTCTAAAGATTCATGTTTCAAACTAAAAGTAATAGATAACATAAAACTATGAAAAACCAACTAACTAGCTTATGGATTCAACCAACAGTTATATACAAATTGAGGGAATCTTTATTGAGAACAACAACTTAATAAAAATCATTAACTCCACTCCCAAATATTTAGAGCGTAGAATTAAGACTTGGAATTATTTAACCTACAATTGAAAAAGAAGGAGAATCCTATCAAAACTAGAACTCTATCAAAACAGAATGCATGCAATCATACGCCCATTTTTCAAATTCCCATGTAAGAAAGACCTCTTCTTCAACATTTATTAATTGATTATAATAACACATGTTCTATCTTCATTAAGTTCCTTCAACCAATGATCATCACGTTCAACTTTTTCTGCAGTTTCCCTTATTTCGGTGTCTAATGCCCCTTTTGCTACTAGTTCATCCTGCAACTTCTATGTATCATGGTTCCTCCTTTAGCTGCAAACAAGTTAGTTTCAAAACATAGCATTCCATCAACATTCCCATACACATACTTATATAAACCATTTAGTACTAATATATTAAACTATAATTCCATCACCATGTTTTTAGGTTTAGGTCTGCATAATGGATATAAAAAGGATTGTATGATATGGAATACTTTTTAGAAAGTATGTTTAAAAGTATCTTAAAGTCTGCATAAAATCAATAGAAAACAAGCTATTATCTAGACCTATCATTTGGATCCTTGTAAGTGGATGCATAGTTTATTTGAAGCTACCACTTCTCCATTGAGACCTTTGTTGCACAAACAACATCATTTTCTAAATTTCCTACCAATTGAACTCATGTAATACACAAATGTATGCAAAAAATATACCAAAATTTCCCTTAATTGACCTTCCACACCTCTTTGGCGTACCCATAGCACAACAAGGTGTGATTTCTAGTTAATATTGATGTTGAGAGACATTCTAATATGGTAGAAACTCATATCTTTAACCTTAAATTTGACAACTATTTACATGTCAAAATACTGGTATTTAATAATAAATGGAATACTTCAAAAATAATAACATAAAATGTATGTCTCTATCTATATAGTAAATAAAATATTTTCAAAGAAAAGTAAAATTAACTTTTAAATAAATAAAATATTTCCAAATTTATCTCTTAGACATTTTTCAGATGTATTTATCTTTACTAGTTTAATTTTAATTAATTTTAGGAGTTAAAATTTGCAATTATATTTGTAATTAGATGTAATAGTGAAATTTGCAAATTTATGTTATTTTCTATTTAGTTTTGCATTTACTTTGGGAGTGTTTTAATACATGTGTACATATTAGTAAAGAGCACAATTGAACTCATCCCCCTATCCTTTACCCATCCTCATACATACAAATCTTCATACTGTTGATCATCAAAGATTGCGCCTCTCCGACAACCTTATGGGAAATTTAGTGAGTGGGGGACTAATTTGCACCTCATTGAATACCTCCAGGATTTTTATAGAAATTCTGCTCTTCTATGAGTTTGGAGAAAAGGGTAGAAGGAAATGTAAGCATAAAATATGAAAATGGTGATGTGCCAAAGATTTCACAACATTTCAAACCCAATTCTTTTCTTATGAATGATATAGTAGACATAGAATGCCACAACCTTTCATTGTTGGGAAGAGAACAAGCAACAAAGGCTAAGCACAAGCACAATGCAGTCTTTCAAATCTCCCCATGGAAGTGCTCATTAAGGTCCGATCAAGCATAAAAGTTCCAAAAGTTAAATGAAAACATTCAGAAATCACAAAAACCCTTCCTCTTTTTATAGCATAATATGAAAACAACAACCCTTAAAGATCATGGAGAAATTCAACAGACATAATCCACTTTCTACAAGTTATCATTATATCATAAAAGCCTACAACATGAAAATCAACCACTCTAACTATCAAATTAAACTTAACACAGTGTTTTTATTCTGAACGAAAATGTAAAGAAGGAAACTTGACAAAGTCCATAACATGGACATTTTCAAAGATTTATTCCAAACAAATTATACTCAAATATTAAATGAACTTAAAAAAAAAGGTTAGATGCCAATCTGATGATAGTTTGAGTTTTAACAATATAACATGCTAGAGAGAAGCAACGTTCTGCCAAATTTTAAACTTTTGAAAATATCTCATTAATTCCCAACTGCCTCATTAATGTCCTTGAGATATTTAGCAAAGACCACCATCTAAAAATAATCAAATCCTAGAAAAATATCATGGAAATTTTTTGATTTACCAATCACATAGGTTGATGACATCGACTCGAAGGTTCCAACCTAAAAACAAGAAAGACCCAACATGTTCCGGCAAAATCCATAAAGAGATCTCTCATTAAAAGCTTAACCTGTCTGAAGAAAAGAGATGGTGTGTCGAGTGGGTGGGGAATCTCAAATTTATGAAAATTTCCTTTGAGAAATCCCCGCCGAGCTGACATGTACCCCAACTCTCTCCCGAAAGGAAGGTGATAAAAAAAAGTTGTGCAACCACCATGTGGTGCATTGTGCACCTTTCAGAACATCTTTTTCTTTGATCATGGATTCCTCCCGAAGCCAAATATATATAAAATCTGAAAACCAAATGAAGATTAAGGGAAAAATTGCTTCACATTTTTGGTGAATCATAGGGGGCCTTTGCTTGTGGAGGCATGAACCTAGAGCTATGGAAATTTCTGGAGTTTGAGGAAGGAAATTTTTTGTACCTCCCAATCCAAATTAGTCAGCCAAATGAGAGAAAAAGGATCTTGTGTGCTTGGTCTAACTCAAATACTTCCTTTAAAGAAATGGCTCTCCATCTTTTTGAAACAGCCCCAAGGTGATAATAGAGACTTGAGAAAGAGGAAATATCTCGTGCTCGATTTCATCAATGGTGGGCATCAGGCTCAAACCTCAGAGTTCTATAGAAGTATGAACTTTGTGTATGATTGCATCTGTGATCTGCTCAACTGATAACACCTCTCCATCTGGTGAGAAAAGGGGAGGCAAACCAAATCCAAGCAGAACATTGAAGCCCTTGATTTCATTGACCCTTTTGTTCAACACTGCCTGGATTTCCTTTCTCTTTGCTATGACTTTATGGCAATGGATGAATTTGCTTGGTTTTCTTGAGGTGACCCTCGATTAAAAATCCCTACACTTCTTAGGGCCTCATCAATGGTCACACACAATTTGGAAATCAGATTTTGCGATTCCACTACTTGGGGAGCATATATCTTTAGAATTTGGTCAGCTGCCAAACCAACCTTTCTATTTAATTCTCGAGCATCCCTTAAGAGCTGTAGGGTTAGCCTAAGAATGGAAACCATAACCATGATTCTTTCCCAATTTGTAGATATCAACTTCTTCAATATCGAGAGGGTCCCAGATCCTTGTGTAACAGTTAACTCTTGGTGGAACTAAGCCTCTCTTGCTCTTACACTCTCCATCTGATTCCTCTCTCAGAGGGTGTTTATTAGTTTGGAGTTCAACCTTTTGACCTCTTGGTCATGAGCCTATAGGGCGGACATGATCTCCTATTTCTCTTGCCTTGAATTTTTTGCTTCCCCCTAGGCCTTTTGTAGATTTTCAGAAGCTTGAGATCAAATGTCATCCAGTTCTCTCTGTATATTTTCCTGAGTACATTGGTACTCTGCGTTTGTCTGGTGTTCAGCAGCAAGCTGAACTCTTAACTTTTCAATTTCATCATATAGCTGAATTTGTTCACTTTGGATCTCCTCGAGCAACTTAGTTGCTTCTCCTTGCTGCTCCTATATCTATCTTATGTAGACCATCAAAACATCTTTGGCCTTGATCTCCATCTGCAACTTGCTCATTGTTTCCCTTGCATTTATCAACTCTGCCTCATGCTTCTTCAATTTCTTGTCCAACCTCTCATAATCTACATATACCACCTTCTAGGTAGCCTTGGGTAGGAACACCTTGTTGTGTGGGCGAGTTTCATTTAAATCTAGACCCATGGCTTTGATGTCGTAATCTTCCATCTACATTTGTCCCTCAGGCTTGGATACAAGTGGCTTCATGGTAGTGATCAACAAAGAATTCTTCTCTTCATTGAAGCAAGCTTCAATCTTCTTAGTAGCTGGCTATGCAACATATTTAATTTCCATTTTTTGCTTTCTAGCGTGTCGGACCTACTTGGTTGCATCAAAATGGTCTTGGAGACTCTAAGGGTTGTCAATGCTTTGTGTAGCAATGGAAGCACCTAGAGGGAGACCAAATAGGGTGACATAAGGAGAAACCTCAGATGTATGAGACTGTGGGGAGGCAAATGGGAGTGTTATCATAGAAAATGGTCGAATACCAAATTGAGATTGGGCAAGGGGAAAACCAGTCGGGGTGAAAATGGGTGGAAGGAGAGACATTTTCCTAGAAGCGGATGGACCTGGAGTAATGTGAAACATGGATGTTTCAACTCTTTCAATGGGGTCCCTTGATAGGATGATTAAAGAATCAATAGCGGTCAAAGTAGAGATGCTCATTTGGCTCGTAGGGTTACTTCACAAGGTTCATTGTTGAAAACGGATGGGGGTGTATTCAGTACCAAAAGATCCAGGTCTATGGATGGAGAAATCTTCTCCATAGATGGGGGTAGAGGAGTAGCTAGAGATGCAGAGGTAGAAAGACAAGAGGGAGAAAAAATTACCTGGGCTGTGGTGGTCGAAACACTTTATAGAATAGATTCTACTTCTTCTCCTCAAACTAATGCACTAGGCCCACCGAAATCTTGGACTCGTCTCCTCTTTGTATGATCAAAACTAGTACATTTTGATCCTTTGGTGGCCGATCACGCCAAAACTTGGCCTTTGATAACCATAGTGAACCCTATTGGGGACCGTCAGGCTCTTTTCCCTTTGCTGTGGGCACTGACGAAGGATGTGACTTGTGAGTCCTTCTACCTCAATCATTTTCCTTTGTCTAATCCCCGAGGGTGGGAGGCATGGGGCGAAAGGTCCTTCTATTCAATCTCATGGCTAGTCTTTGGGTTACTATTGTCCGTATCAACCTCTCCATCATAAACCTCATCAAACCTTTCATCATGTGGCCACAGTTCTCCAAATAGACCATTGGGGCATCTCATTTCTTGTCAGAACCTCCAAAAATCTACTTTCTTCCTTTTCAATCACCCCAGGTGTCTTAATTGCATGCTAAGGTATTTACCCATTGGGATATTCTTATAATATTCCACCTACATGACATAGAAGTGTTATCTCTTAAACTTTGCACCCAGACTAAGTTGTGAAACTCAGTAAGCTATAGAAACATGGGAACTTTTCCAGGTTGTGGATCACCTAAAAATGAAAAGAACCTCCAGAGAAGGTTGACTTCCTATGTTGGTTATCACCTAATCTATTGATTTTATAAGGAAAAGGGTGAAGGATTGCTTTAAAATGAAAACTAGTAAAAATATATTATTCCTATGGTGATACACCTAACTTTTAAGTGAAACTGAAAAACATAGAGACTATGACACTTGATTTTGACTAGTAATTGAAAAACACTTTCACAACCTATTGCAACATAGATTTTGCATTAATATTTCACTAAGGGGACATAATACATAAACTTGTAAATGGAAAATGAATTCACAATTAAAGGTTATATGTATTTTAAAGACACTCCTAGCAACCTGCAAGAACAAGCTTTTTGCAAAAAAAGGTACGAATTAAGAGACAAAGTTATAAGGAAAAAGGATAATTTCACTAATAACTTGATCAATATTTTCAACATACACAAGATCTACAAGAATATGAAGGAAAAAATTCCATTACCAGCTATCTCCAAGGTATAAACTATATTCCATATCACAAGAGTTACAAATATGACAAAACTGTAGCAAAAGACTCTAAAAGTCACAATGTCTCCAATCTACATAGTTAGAACTAACTCAAAATGAGTAGAAAATGTGACTAAGTAGCCAACACCCAAGTTGCTCCACAAAACAAGGCTCTATAAAGCCTTGGGTTGGATGCAACAATAAGGCCTAAAATCTAGCCTTCAAATCCACTCAAAAAGAGCTCATGTTGGATAAAAAAGTCATGCGAGACTTAATCCAACCATAACTACTCCTAAAAGTGCTCTAAAAAGGCCTATATTCTCTCAACAAAGTGATGAATCACCCTATCTCTTCTCTACATGTTTGCAAACAAAACTCAACCTCCCTAAATGCCCTCTATAATCATAAATACAAATATATCCTCATCTTTCTCATGACTTAGTCATATAGCACATGGTTCACCTATAATTTTGCATTTAAAAGATAATGAATTAAATTAAATGATTTATAAATTATCATTTAAATTTAATCATTTACAATATAAAATCAAATGCAAATAAAATGAAATAAATCTATGCACCTCCATACATTTGGTGACAAATTTTAAGCAAAGGAAATTGCTAAGTCAAAAAATTGTTGAACATGCCTTATACAAGGCATATGAGAAAGCATTAGTTTTAACCATGGCGAATTAGTTGACAATGCTTTTTGATAAAATGAAGGAAAAAAATGCCTACTCTATAGACCATATACATAAGGGTTTTAACCCTAAGGAAAAAGGCGAAAAGGTGAAAGTTATTTGCATTTTATTTTATTGAAGCTTCTTGAAGAAGCCGAGTCCACCGCTATGAGGGTTTGGGGAGCTCAATCTACAATTTTGAAGGTGAAATTTGAGTTGTACAGAGGCATTTTTTAAAGATTTTTCCAGTAAAACAAAGGTAAATCTTGTTTTCACACATTGATTTGAGCATTACTCTCCATTTTTTGAAGTATTTCTTGATCTTCTTGCTGCAACCATCACATTTTCTAATATTTTTATGTATGTTTCCACCTTCTATTGTTGTCTCTTATACTCCTTCTGAGATTGATATTGGAACATATCCTTGGGCTTCTATTGAAAGATATCTAAAATTCCTTCAAGTTTGAATCTGGGTAAGTTGTCTCTTAGAACATGGGCTTCATTGTTTATTTGCAGCTTGAAATCACGCTCAAAACAAAAACCCAAATCGTGGGTTTATGATTTAAAGTTATTGTTTCATGGTGGCCGCACCTCCATATTATATTTGATGCAAAAAGATAAAATTTTGTCTCCCTTTGTCATTTGTTTCTATGGTTGTGTTGGGCTTTGACCTTCAACAAATTGATTATGGTTCAGGGTTACTTTGTTTCCATTCTACAAATTTTCAATAAAACTCACAAGGGTTTCCTCATCTGGTTTTTATAAAGCTCCTTCTATGTCTTTTATGGCCGCAACCAAGTCATTTTATTTTAACTAGGTTTTTATGAGGCTTAATCTCTACATTTTTATATAAAAAAACCGATGAGGATTTGTTTTGTTATATTAAAATCGTGAGGCTCAAACTCCAAGACACGACCTTATGTTTTTTCTGAAGGATTTGTGACACTGTGATGAATAAACCTTTTTTATAACTCACAGATTATAGCTACATACCTTTCCCTGTAGATTTAAATGCAATGAAAACAAAATAGCTATCTCAATCAAGTTTTTCACAAAAGAAAACGTTCTCTATGAAGAATATTTGAAAAATGATTAGATGCCATTGTACAGTGTGGATATCATTCAAAATACCTTGACATAAGAGTTGTCACTTTTCTTCCTCCATTCTTGAGTGACTCATAATGCATAGTGTTTTGATTGATATCAAATGATACTGTTTCTTGAAGCATTTGATTGCACTGTTCTCAATCCACTTTCAATAAACATTCTTCTTAAATTGATCTCCTGTAACAAGAAATTGTTGTAGTGGCCTTAATTGACTTTATCTCTTTTTTCAAAACAAATGTAGTCTGATCTGAAAATGCTTTCAATATTTTTCCATTCCTGAACACACAAATAGGCAGCAAGTAAGATCCCTTCATGTTCTAGTTTGTTCAAACAAAAAGTTGCAACAATGAACTCTCTCTGTTATGCTACCCCGTGAAGTACTGTCATCTTATGGATATGGTTGTCAAATATGATAGGACTACTCTTATCGTTGTGCAATGTAACACTGATCTTCACCTCTGCCACTTTTCTTTATTCATTTAATAGCATTCTCCTCATTTAGAATAGTGCATGTTGTAACTGTAACTGGATGTTTCAAATGACAAAGGATTTGTTGTTTTGCTGTTATGCTCTATGGGAAGTAATATAACAATCTTATATATGCTTTTATAATGACTCATCAATATAAGATCATTGCTCACCTATGTCAAGAACTGCCTCCTTAAGCTTGATCCGTGTCTTTATATGAAGCACCTTTTCAGTTTGATCAGTGTCAACACACCTTAATAAGACACCATTCAAGGCTTTTATGAAAATAATATTGTCAATCAAAACATATGGAATGGATTGTAACCTGTAGTATCTTCATTTTTATCTTTCAAGACTTGGTGGACATTCACCAATTTGTAGAAAATGGGCCATATCTTGAACCCAACTTGCTGCTAATGTAGGTGCAACATTCTGAAGCTCATTATCATTGACTAGAACAATATCTGTGTCTAATTTCTATGTATCTTCAGGGATTGAGGCAAGCTACTCACAAAGTCCTCTCCCTCTGACAAGTTTTGTGATTTTGATGTCAACATCAAATTCCATAACTTTTGCGATCCACCATGCTCTTTTCTCATTTAGATATTTACTCAATAAAAACTCTTTTATAGTAGGGTGTGTAACTAAAAGATGAATCTTGTTGTTGGAAATTAGGGGCTTGAATTTCTTCAAACTCCTAATTATAGCAAGAACATGTTTCTCAACAAAGGTATATTTCTGCTCATAATCAACAAGTCCTTGACTAAAAAAGGTTATTGGTTGCTCTAAATTATCATTATTTTTCTGAACTAGCATAGCAGAAATAGAATTAATGTTTCCAAAAGCATATAAAATGAAGTCTTTAGAGAAATATGGATTTACCAGTGTTGGGGCTGATGCTAAAGCTTCCTTGATTTCTTCAAAGCTATGTTTGGATTCTCTAGTCCAACTGAAAACTGCATTCTTTTTAAGCATAGCAATTATAGACTGTAATAAATTTGCAACATCAAGAATGAACCTTCTTAAAAATTTGATTCTGCCTAGAAAGCTCTGCAATCCTTTCTTGTGATTAGGTAATGGAAGTTCAAGTATGGCTTTGACTCTTTCAAGGTCAATGGTAATTCCTTCTTTTGACACTATGTGTCCTAACAGTTTACCCTCATGAACTGCAAATATACTCTTTTTTGGATTGAGAGAAATACCATACTCTTTTCATTTTTCAAAAACTTGCTTGAGATGTGACAAGTGTTCATCTACATTTTTAGAATATATAGTTACATCATCTAGATAAACAAGCAGGAATTTTTGAATCAAGCTCTGAAACCCCATATCCATAGCCCGTTGAAAGGTGGCACCAACATTAGATAGGCCAAAAGGAATTCTTTTGTAGGCCATAGTGCCCCACTTTTTTGTAAACGCTGTTTTATATTGGTCCTCTTGCTCGACTAAAATCTGGTTATAACCAGAATACCCATCTAGAAGAGAAAATATCTTTGAACCAACAACAGCTTGAAGAATCTATTCCATGGAGGGTAAGGTGTAATGGTGTTTTAAAGACGCTCTGTTAAGATCTCTAAAATCTACACATAATCTTATCTCCCCATTCTTCTTTCTAACCAGAACAAGGTTAGAAACCCAAGATGTGTGTTTAATCGGAAATACAATACCCCCCTCAACTAACTTGGTTAGCTCTTTGATCATTAAAGGTTTAAGCTTGGGGTTCAAAGGTCTCTATTTTTTCCTAACAGGTTTGGCATCAAGTTCTAACTCAATTGTGTGTTATGTAATTTGAGGGTCAAAACCTTTTAAATCAGAATATTGCCAAGCAAAAACATCTTGATACTCTTGGAATAAAGCAATGAAAGCTTTTATATCTTCAGCTGAATTTTTTTTCCTAACTTAAGAAGCTTACCTTTAAAGATTTCAATTTATTCATAATGGTCTTCTTTCACTTAAATGATGACTTTACTCTTCTTAAGCTGGTCATCAGTATTGAATATAGACTCCAAGGTAACCAAAACTTTGGGTAACTTGTTTTTCTTCAGCTGTATGACTTGATCATCATATTGTTGTTTAAACTTCTCTTGATTCACTACAGAAAATTGATCTTCTTGGAGCAAAAAGGTTAAAATTTGCTCGTCACTGTCAAATACCTGCTAGTTAATGTTGTTATCAGGAATTGATGGCATGATTACAAATTTGACATACTATTGTATTTTCTCTTTTTTGATATCATTTGGAATATGAAACTATGCTCCAATTGCTGCAAGTCTGTCAACATGTTTATTCTAATTTTTTGGAATAGAAACTAGGTTGAAGGCATCAAATTCCCCAATTATGTTCCACACTCTGTTTCTGTAGGATTTCAAGGCATCATTCTTGGAAACATTCAGGCCTCTAACTTGATTAACAATTAGTTCACTATCTCCATAGACCTTCAAATAGTTAATTCCTCTTTTCCTTTAACATTCAAGACCTTGAATAAGTCCCTCATACTCAACAGTGTTATTTGAGCACACAAAAGAAAAATAGAAGGCTGAAAAGTAATTATCACATTGTGGAGAAACAAGAATTGCACCTCCGCCAACTCCATTCTTGCTTCTGGAGCCATCAAAATACATTTCCCAAAGTTCATTTGTTGTTCTAATAGCTGATTTGCACCTTTTTCAAGGTTTGAAACCTCTGCATCAGGTTCAAGCATCACGTAATTACCCATACCAACATCTTGAATAAGATCCTCAGGGCTGTCTAACACATTTTCTAATGCCCATTCATTTAACAATACATCAAGAACACTTATGCTTGCAATTATTAAGCAACAACAAGTTCACTATCAGTAAAAACGACACAATTTGTGTCTACAGCAGTAGGAACAACATTAATAACACTTGGATTATAGGGTTCTATATGGTCCTTGGAAAATTTCTCTGATCTTATAGTAACCTTAGTTCCATATCTCATTCTGAAGAGAAAATGGCACCAATCTGATGACAAATACCCCCCAATTTTGGTAGTAAAATCCCTAGAAAGACACAAGGCAAAAAACAAAGGAAAATCTATAACAAATACATCCTGCGGTATAGAAAAATTAGGACAGGCATGCAAATTCAAGCTTAAATATTTGATAATACCTATAGTGTTGACAGCTGAACCATCTAGCTGAAGAACCCCCTTTTCTAATGGCTGATATGTCAGTCCTAATTGGTCCGCAATCTTTTTGGGCATGACTGAGCTAATAAAACCACTATCTACCATGCAGTTATGAAATAGATTATCCCCCACTATCAAGGAAACATAAAAAGGAGGAGGCTTAACTTCCTTACCTTGCTGTTTGATGGGCTGTTGATTATTGTCCTGGGGAGTGTTTGTTAGGACAGTCCTAACTTGACCTACTAATGGTTCATCAGTCACCTTCAAACCTGACAAAGTAGACTATAACATGTCTTTTTGACCTGGGATAGCTAATGAATCCCACATAGACATTGTTACATTCACCTTCTTCATGTTATCAATTATATTGAAAGGTACAACCAAACTCACCTTATGATGAATCTTTACACCAGTAGGATCAACTTGCAAGTGTGACTGCTCTTTGGAAGCTCCTTGAGAGTTCCTCTACAAAATGTGAGGCACTTGAGATGTGGATGGTTCAACAGCTGCAACCTTCCCTTTGTCATCTATTTGCTTAAGATCAAGAGCTCTTTTCTTCTCTCTTGTGTTTGCTGCAACTAGATCATCTGCGTTGATTCCACAAAACTCCTCTCCCTACCAGTTTAGCAGAGTAGCATCATTTGTAGGTTGCTCTTTCTATTGTTGAGCTTCATCATTAGACATGTTCTATTGTGCACTTGCAATGATCTGCACCATCAATTCTTGATTTATGAGTCCATTAGAGCAGGTGGTTTGGTTGTGATATTTGTTGCAAGGGTAGCACCACTCATACTTTGCTACCAAGTTATTTTAAACAAGAACCAGGTCCCTAGCTACACTAACATGTGCTGAATTATATGCCTGAAAAGGCCTTGTGTTCACATTTTTCCTTGGGCCTTGGTAATTACCTTAATAAGGCTGCATGTTACCTTGGTATTGTTGTTGTTGACCTTGATTGTGTTGTTGATAAAGTCTACTATATAATTGCTACTTTTCTAAATTCACCAACTTGTTACCAAAAGTCTGTAACAAACTTTTGATCTCCTGTAACTCATTTGACAGACCTAGAACAACAACTTCTTGAGTTACAACAGTTGGGACAACAGCTGATACTATTGGTATAGGTGGCAATGGTGCAAAAGGCAGTATTTGCAAAGGGATATTTGAATGAATATCTGGAAATATAGGAATTGGTGGCCTAGGAGCAAGTTTACCAGCCTATATTAGGTTGTTTTCAGCTTTGATTGCCACCTCATAAGCATCTGGTAAAGGTACTCCTCCCATTGACTACATTTGAATTGATATATCATTGTTTATAACTCTAAGTTAGTATAGCAAAGCGTATTCAGGTGAAGGCCTCACCATAGTAGGGATTCTATCCCAAGTTCTTTGAAAATGGAAATTAAAGTCCATCATTTTCTCTTGAGGGGCTCTCTTTATGGTTGTAAGTTGTTCAACCAATGACAAGTTATCAGACTTATCCTGGAACTGCTTATGCAACTTGTCCCCAAACTCATCCTAGGTTGCAATTGTTCCCACTACTAAACCTCTATACCATTGCAGTGCTTTTACTTTCAGTGATGTTGCAAGTAGCCTTATAGCTACATCCTCCTGATTTATGTGATGAACTCTGTATAATGAAGCAACATCTTGTATGTGTTCAATTGGGGTTGTTTGATCTTCACCAGTGAAGATTGGAAAGATTTTTAAAGCTGCAACTGGTATATCATTATGTTGTGCCAAATTTAATGGACTGCCTCCATTAAATAGCACAAAGGGTTGATTTCTAGCAGCCATTCAAAGTGGCTGAAGTGGATTAACTAGAGTCTGAACAACAATTGATAAACTTGTAGAAACTGTAGAATTTAAAAAAGAAAAAATAGAACCTAAGAAAACAACAAATGCAGTTGGACTACCTGAAGGTGATATTGTTGTTCTGAGGCTTGGTGAGGCAGAATGATTCTTACTCTACTTTTTGGATGGTCTTCCTCTCCTCCTTGGTGGTGAAAACACTGACTCTAGCCTAACACCAGGTGGTGTAGACTGGACCCTCTTAGAAGGAGTTACTCTTTTTTCTGCTCTGCCTTGTCTTCTAGGTGGTGACAACTGCAAAAATTCAAATTCTCTGGAACTTCTTGTTTGTACCCTTCTCATAAGTTGTGACAACACTAGTTTTGTTGTTCTTTCACTTCATGAAGTTTCCAAGTATGCAAATATAACCTCTGTAAGGTTAGAAACTTTTCGGTTGCATACCAAACCAGCAAAAATGATGAGGAACATGTCCCACTAGCGGTGCCAAAATTTTTATCTCTTAAACTTTGCACCCTAATTGAGTTGTGAAACTCAGTAAGCTATAGAAACATGGGAACTTGTCTAGGTTGTGGGTCACCTAAAAATGAAAAGAACCTCTGGAGAAGGTCAACTTCCTATGTTAGTTATCACCTAATCTATTGATTTTATAAGGAAAAGGGTGAAGGATTGCTTTAAAATGAAAACTAGTAAAAATATATTATTCCTATGGTGATACACCTAACTTTTAAGTGAACATAAAAAACAGAGAGACTATGACACTTGATTTTGAATGGTAATTGAAAAACACTTGCACAACTTGTTGCATAATAGATTTTGCATTAATATTTCACTAAGGGGACATAATACATAAAATTGTAAATGGAAAATGAATTCACAATTAAAGGTTATATATATTTTAAAGATACTCCTAGCAACCTACAAGAACAAGCTTTTTGCAGAAAAAGGTACGAATTAAGAGACAAAGTTACAAGGAAAAAGGATAATTTCACTAATAACTTGATCAATCTTTTCAACATACACAAGATCAGAAAGAATATGAAGGAAAAAATTCCATTACTAGCTATCTCCAAGGTATAAACTGTATTCCATATCACAAGAGTTACAAAATATGACAAAACTGTAGCAAGACTCTAAAAGTCACAATGTCTCCAATCTGCATAGCTAGAACTAACTCAATAATGAGTAGCAAATGTGACTAAGTAGTCAACACCCAAGTTGCTCTAGAAAACAAGGCTCTATAAAGCCTTGGGTCAGATGCAACAATAAGGCCTAAAATCTAGCCTTCAAATCCACTCAAAAAGAGCTCATGTTGGATGAAAAAGTCATGCAAGACTTAATCCAACCATATCTACTTCTAAAAGTGCTCTAAAAAGGCCTATATTCTCTCAAAAAAGTGATGAATCACCCTATCTCTTCTCCACATGTTTGCAAACAAAAATCAACCTCCCTAAATGCCCTCTATAATCATAAATACAAATATATCCTCATCTTTCTCATGACTTAGTCATATAGCACATGATTCACCTATAATTTTGCATTTAAAAGATAATGAATTAAATTAAATGATTTATAAATTATCATTTAAATTTAATCATTTACAATATAAAATCAAATGCAAAAAAAATGAAATAAATCTATGCACCTCCATGCATTTGGTGAAAACTTTTAAGCAAAGGAAATTGCTAAGTCAAAAAATTGTTGAACATGCCTTATACAAGGCATATGAGAAAGCACCAATTTTAACCATGGGGAATTAGTTGACAATGCTTTTTGATAAAATGAAGGAAAAAAAATCCTATCGTATCGACCATATACATTAGGGTTTTAACACTAAGGAAAAAGGAAAAAAGGTGAAAGTTATTTGTATTTTATTTTTTTGAAGCTTCTTGAAGAAGCTAAATCTTCCGCTATGAGGGTTTGTGGAGCTCGATTTGCAATTTTAAAGGTGAAATTTGAGCTGTATAGAAGCATATTTTAAAGATCTTGCAAGTAAATCTAAGGTAAATCTTGTTTTCACACACTAATTTGAGCATTACTCTCCATTTTTTGAAGTATTTCTTGATCTTCTTGCCACGGCCATCACATTTTCTGATATTTTTATGTATGTTTCCACCTTCTGTTGTTGTCTCTTATACTCCTTCTAAGATTGATATTGGAACATATTCTAGGGATTCTATTGAAAGATATCTAAAATTCCTTCAAGTTTGAATTTGGGCAAGTTGTCTCTCATAACATGGGCTTCATTGTCTATTTGCAGCTTGAAATCATGCTCAAAACAAAAACCCAAATTGTGGGTTTATGATTTAAAGTTACTGTTTCATGGTGGCCGCACCTCCATCTTATATTTGATGTAAAAAATTAATTTTTTTTCTCCCTTTGTCATTTGTTTCTATGGCTGTGCTGGGGTTTGACCTTCAACAAATTGATTATGGTTCAGGGTTACTTTTTTCCCATTATGCAGATTTTCAATAAAACTCACAAGGGTTTCCTCATCTAGTTTTTATAAAGCTCCTTCTATGTCTTTTATGGCCGGGGCGAAGTCATTTTCTTGTAACTAGGTTTTTCTGAGCCTTAATCTCTGCATTTTTATATAAAAAAGACCGACGAGGATTTGTTTTGTTATATTAAAATCTTGAGGCTCAAATTCCAAAACACGACCTTGTGTTTTTTTGAAGGATTTGTGACACTGTGATGAATAAACCTTTGTATAATTCATAGATTATAGTTACATACCTTTCCTTGTAGATTTAAATGCAATGAAAACAAAATAATGATCTCAGTCGAGTTTTCCACAATAGAAAATGTTGTCTTTGTGAAGAAGATTTGCAAAATGATTCGATGCCATTTGTACAATGTGGATATCACTCAAAATACCTTGACATAAGACTTGCCACTTTTCTTCCTCCATCCTTGAGTGACTCATAATGCATAGTGTTTTGATTGATATCAAATGATACTATTTCTTGAGGCATTTGATTGCACTATTCTCAATCCACTTTCAATAAACACTCTTCTTAAACTAATCTCTTGTAACAAGACATTGTTGTAGTGGCTTGAATTGACTTTATCTCTTTTTTCAAAACAAATGTAGTTTGATCTGAAAATGTTGTCAATATTTTGCCATTCCTAAACACACAAATAGGCAGCAAATAAGATCCCTTCATGTTCTAGTTTGTTCAAACAAAAAGTTGCAACAATGAACTCTCTTTGTTATGTTTCCCCATGAAGTATTGTCAACCTATGGATATGGCTGTCAAATATGATAGGACTGCTCTTATCGTTGTGCAATGTAACACTGATCTTCACCTCTGCCACTCTGCTTTATTCATTTAATAACATTCTCCTCATTTAGAATAGTGCATGTTGTAACTGTAATTGAATGTTTCAAATGACAGAGGATTTGTTGTTTTGCTGTTATGCTCTATGGGAAGTAATATAACAATATTATATATGCTTTTAAAATGACTCATCAATATAAGATCATTACTAACCTATGTCAAGAACTGCCCCCTTAAGCTATTGTAAAATCTTTTATCCCTTGCATCTGAAGATAAAATTTATATGATGGATTCATTAGATATGAACATCACTTAATGCATCATGTTCTGGGCAAAAACTCAATCCTTGAGCAATGGTTATTTCTCATACTTATAGCTCTCTCGGTTTATTGTTTCATTGTGGTTCCATTTAGTAGTGGCTTGTTACTTAGACCAATGAATTTATCAATTCATTGTTGTGACTAATAAACCCCTTCTTGATTGAACCACCATGAAATGAGAAAGATCTCAGTCTTTTTTTTTTTTCAATACTGTGAATCTTTATTCATGATCTGCACTGGCACTTTAGCTTCATTTAAATTTCAATACTCACTGTTTTAAATGAGAAAATATTATTATTGTAATCTACATTGAATGCAATGAAATGCACCTAAAAAGTTGTGCATATATAATGAGTTGGGCTCAACCCTCGTGGGAGCCACACTTCCACCACTCATTTGATCTGAAAATATGATATCACCTATAGCTACACATGAAGCAAACAAGTTAGAAAAAACCATGTATGTTTTAAGTATATCTGACGGCTTCACTGCTTTCTCTAGTACATTCATGATATGGATGTTTGTTTGATACATATTAAGGATAATTTATACATGAATGGGTAAATTATCATGTATGGTGTGCAATATTTCATTTCTTAGAGTGTTGCTCTAAAACATTGGTTTGATTAATGCAAGCAACAAAAGCATCAAGGAGCTAGGAAAATCAAGACCACTTAGATGATAGCTAGATAAGAAGATAGGACAAAACTAGTCATTCTCAGGCAATGAATGGTTACCCTCCCTACATGCATTTTTCTTCTTCAAATACTTATTCATATATATGTTGATTTTGATTTGTATTGAATAAGCATAAGTTAAACTCACGGCTTGTGTGAGTTAAATGAATATTTCATTCAATAAAATAACTTTTTAGAAGAAATTTGTAAAATTTTCTTATGTTTCATGCATCTATATGAATGCGATGATTTTTTTTTCTGTAATTTCTCAAGTTATTTCATTTATATACATGAATGCAAGGTAAGGGGAATAGCAAATGTACCATTTTCTTTCTTTTTTCTATCAATGGGCTCTACCTGATTGAGCCATGGGTGAAAACCTGGTAACAAGAAGTTCAACCATGGTGACCATTTAAATGGTATGTGGGCCAATTCAATGTATACTTTGGGCCTTTCTTGGGTTGGATTCCTCATCGAATCAAAATAATTTTGACCCTCATGTTTCATAGTTGTGATGTGCTTCATCGGATTTTCGTCCCACATGTCACAAATGAGAACCAAGCCCAAGAGCACCAATTTGTTTGTAAGCTCACCCTCCTCCTTTCACCTTACCAGTGTTACCTGACTATTGGCAATGTTAAGGGGAATTGGGTAAACCCCAGCCTTATGCCTTTTGGCAACATGGGTATTGTCGAAAAGAGTTACCTGACAACATGTCTCCAAAGTGAAAACTTTATCTGTTGAAAATTTGGGGAGTCTGAAAGGCTCCCTAACAAAACCATGGAGTATGATAAAGGTGAAATCCTCACCCAAGAAATAATCCAAAGGGGTCTACAAAGTCTTCATCCATTGCAAGACCTCAGGAGAGAAATGGCTCGTAGGGCATGGGAACAATTCTTCAAGTACTAGCCTCATAAAAAAATCTACAAACCATTAGTAATCCCATGTTCTTGAAAGTATATGAGTCCATATAGAAATTGGATGATAGAAACCTATTGATGGGTGTTTTTGCACCTTCTTAGCATAGGACACACATGAATGCACTACCTCTCTTGAAAGGAAATCTCCAATAACAAGTTGTTGAAAATTACCCCAAGGTCTCTCGAGTGTTAGGTAGTGAGAAGCTTGGAATATCTTAGTTGTTTTGATGTGATCTTGCTAGTAATCATAGGGCAGAATTACGTGAGTTAAGTTGGAGGACAATTGAATCTTCAAATAGAGTTCTTAAGATGGGAAAGTTGTTGCATGATTACTGTAGGTTCGAACAACAGTCTAGAACTCCTATTTCATCTTTAGATTTGGCTTTACAATGAGCAATGAACCTTGTTCAAAGTCACTATTAAAAAAAAAGGAAAAGGGGCATGGGAAAGGAGAAGTTCCTAGACCTGAAACTAGCAATGAACAATGATAATGGAGGACCCTACTACGGACAACCTTCCTAAAATTGAGTTCCACTTAACCAGATTACTTCACAGTCTCATGAAACTACTACAAGCTTCTAAGGATTGCAAATATTCAACCATTCATTCACCATAATCATGAATAAAAGATAGAAATTTAGTGCAACTTTCAATTTATGCCTAGACTAACTTTAAAAAGCTATTTATCATCAACAAATAGAAAAAACTATGGACAAGGAAGGTTGCCAACACACAACATAATTCTTTAATATCAATGAAAAAAATTAACTAATCCACTCATAACTTGTAAAACTCATAAAAAACAAAGTAAATCTACTCTAATTCACCAACTATGACAAGAAGAATCATGCAACATGAAGTTGGAACTCAAGAATCCACCAAATCAATTAATTTCTATTAAAATTCCAGTAGCATGTATTTATAACAACTCAAATCTCTCTTGAAAATGAGAGGAGACCCCCTATTTATAGTGTCCAAAAAGAAAAATGAATGGCAAAGATTTAATCTCATTGTATGGCCAAGATTCACTACAAACTAGGGTTTCACCTACCCCCAAATATATTACAATTTAAAATTACATCCTTGTCATTTAGCCTATCTTGTCCTCTAGTGAGCAACACTGTAGCTATTTTGTCTTCTAGTTGATTTCCTTTTGCTGTAGTAATTTGGTGAGGAACTCATCATCAATTACAGTATTTCCTTCACTTTTCTTCAAAGTGGCGTATTCCACAAACTTTACGATCAATGCCTGGAGCTTGTTCCACTCCAATATATTTGAGTGGATCACTTAGAAATTTAATTTCCTTGATTTGCTTGTAATCTCATCCCATTTTTTGTCACATTTCTGTGTGTTATTTACTACTTGCTCAGATTGAGCGAAGGCTCGTGCAACAAAAGCCATGAAATCCAGCGTCAGTGCATCTATGGTCCCGTTCTCCATTTTCTTGTGGAAATATGGCTTTATCTTTTTTGGATCCAACTCAATGGAGGTCACATCAAAATCTGTCATCAATCTCAAATATTATTCACAGTCTGTCTTGACTTCTTTGACCCAATCAAGATCATGCTCCACTTCATGAAGCACTCGCTCCAACACTTCTTTTCTATGATCTAGGCTTAGCTTCCATGTCTCTATGAGCCAATGGTCACCCTCTACCAGAGTGAACTCCTTCTTCGAGGATTTATCAGGTATCTTGAGAATAGCCTCAATTTTGGGATATGTGATTCCGTATAGCTCTAGGAAGTCAGTTTAGAATTTCCTTATTCCCTCAAGTATCTTTTGCACCTCCAGGAACTTGTTTGTTGTCTTGACAGCATGACCTATACCCATGTTTCCATTATAGAGGACTTGTCAGAACCAATCCGCTATGGCCTTTATCCAATTCTTTCTTTACTCTAACTTATCAATGTGATCCTTAGACAACAATTGTGGTGGTGCCGAGGATGTGGTGGGGAGCTCTTCAACTAATGACCACTACTGAATGTAAGCTACCAGATCCGCCACTTGTGCTTTTAACTCCTCCTTGGAAGTCTTATCTTTATGCATCTGGTGCACAATAGTGGCAATGCATCCTTGGAGATGGTCAATATTTTGTTCCCTTATCATTGCTCCCAAATCGAGCGTGGAGATATTGTAGCTTACCCCTTCTTCTCTCATCATTGGGGTGTCTATTTGTATTGTCCTAGATCCAGAGGAATCCATTGTCAGATTGGATCTGACCCTTGGCTTCTTGTCCTTCTTTGTGCTTATTTGGGCTCGAGTCAAGATTTCCTCCAGCCTTGCTTTTGGATCCCTCTAGGCCAGGGTTTACTTCTCCAATTTTTTCTCAAGCCATTCAGGCATCTAAGATTCTCATTTTGGTGATTCATGATCACCTTCTTATTCAGAGGTGTTTTGGATTTCAATTTCTTTGTTTTCTGGAGCCTCTTGTTCTGTCTTTTCTCCTTCTTCTTCATCAAAATCCCAAATGAATATTGTTTCCTTTCCCAAGGATTTAACAACTGCATGTTCTTTGGGGCTGTCCTCCCCTTTAGTGGTTTTCTCTTCTTCTTGGTCATGCCCATGTTCTTCATGATGTTCCATTTTCGGGCTCTTTTGGGCTTCAGTCTCTTCCTCAGGTTTATCTTCTTCTTTCTTTTCCTCTTCTTCATGCTAAGGTTGCACCTCTTCATTGTGATTGAGGCTCTCTTCTTGCTCTTTTGACAGAGGCATCTCCTTATCATGCTTGGGAATTTTATTTTATTACCTAGTTGGTACTTCAATGTCTTCTTCCATTTCCTCTTCTATGTTCTTCTCCTCCTCAAAAGGTTGCTTCTCTACTTCTTCTCCAACATTCTTGAGTTGTTGAGCCAAATCCTCTTCGAGATCTAGGTTAAAGGTTTCCATAATATATTTGGTACCCGGCTCCTCAGTTTCTTAGATTACTGTGTCTCTTCCTCCTCTCCTTCACACACCATTTTATTGATCACTAGATGCTAGTAATTATGGTGCTCATGGTAGTCATATGTTTCTTCCTCCATCTCTTTTGTTTCTTCTCTTTCTTGTCTCTCCAAATCTTATGATATTTTCATTGTTTCTTTTATTTATGGTGGTTCAGTTGGAGGAGTAGGGACAAGAAGGCCCACAACAACCTATGCTAGGAAAAATTGCACAACAAGGTTCATAAATACCCCAAAGAGCTCCGTTTGGAAATTTTTCATGTGCCTAGAAAAGGCTTCCGGAAGCGATAGGGTGGGCATAGGAATTGTTGCAATAGCTAGTGAAAGAGAGGACAATGGAGACATGGATGAGAAGAGAGCGGAGAAGTGGTGGTGAAAGAAGAATCTATTACCATCACTTGCGCAACAGGCAAGGTGGAAGCAAGGTGGACTGAGATATCCACAATGGGCAGAGAAGTGGCAACCATCACCTGAGAAGTAGGTCGAGGGGAAACAATGGTGGTGATGGAAGCAGTGGTGACTGCGAGGGTAGAGGCATCAGGTGGGGATTTTGGTTGTTCAACCTCTTGTTCTTCTCCTTCACAGAGCGGGTCCTCTTGGATGGTGGAAATATCTGTGAAACTTCCTAATGTCTTTGGCTTCTTGGAGGGTTCACCATTCGAGGATTTTCTTGAGTACACTCTGGGATTTGGCTGTTGTTCAACCGTCTCTTTTCTTTTTCTTGACTTGGTGGTTGGAGGATATTTTGAAGTTTCTCCAGACGGGGAAACATCTATCCCACTATTGGTCTTGCTTCCCAGCTCATCCTCAAGCTCACCATATGTTAGGGTAACTCCCTATAGCTTCAATTAGACGATCTACCTGTTGATCCATTGTTTTGTCCTTTCCAAAATTGACTTCATCAGAACATCGAGATGTTTGACCTCTTCTTCATTCCAGTCAATTAATGGTAGCGAGAGATTGAAAACTGCACCGTATTGAGGATCAATTACTGTATTTTCATCCTCCATTATTTGGTATGGCATAGGGAACAAGTTGAACTTCTTGAAAAAGTATGTCGTCATGCGCATGTAGTGCCTCATTCACACTTCTTTTTCATCCCTGTAGTTGGCCCAAAAGTCCTCAACATCATGTACATGGGTGTGTTCAATCCCGAACATTTTCATGAGCTTACCGTAGGGGTGCATCCGTGGCTAGGTAGTGCGGAGCTCTAGGTTATATTCCAAAAGTTCTTTATTTGAATAGTCCACACACTGGGATGTGGGGAGTTCATACATTCCTTGGCCAAAGTAGAGGGGATAGGGAATCCCTACCTTATGCTTGCTGCTTAGGAGGGCGTGTGCATGCTGCAACTGCCGAGAGAGCTCTAGCAATATTATCTAGTCATTTGGGTACCAGGGCAGCTTGTATGGTTTCTCTGAGAAACCCTCAGCCCAAATATAGGTAAAATTTGTCAATTGTATGAACAAAAAGCCGAACTGGCAGATGTAAGCATTGGCACTATGTGAGACCCTTCTTTCGAAGTCACCTCCAAGCATTCTGATAACATGGCCTATGAAGGCATCATTGACTCTGCAGTAGTCCTTGAAATTTATGTATTGGAGTTGGGGATACCTATCATAGACCTTTAATTCCGTACCTGGAGCCTCATCTGGAGCTCTAAAAAAGCCTCAGTATTGCATCCGGTCAGCCAGTAAATAGACCAGATAAGATGTCATGTAAAATTGTGAGGTTTTTTTCACAGCCACAAATTGCTCGTGCAAGCAATTACTAATTATTCCTGCCCAGTAGAATTTGGTTTTGCCTTAGAGGATCTATTCCATGAAGTATATCATCCACTCTTGATAGAAGGTTGCAGTTGGAAGGATCATAACTCGGCTCAGTAAGGTTACCAAGTCATGGTAATCCTCGTAGAAATCGCTTTGAAAGAGCTCTTGGGGCACCTTATTTGCACTGGCCCTCTTTTCTTTTAATTAGTACTGATTGATGATGTTTTTGAACTTGAGGGGGTCTGCATCCCACATCTCCTTGGCATCTTCTTTGGATGCTTCCTCCATCTCTCCAAATGTAGGGATATGGAAAGTTCTCCCTATTGACTTGGCAGAAAAATCAGCCAATACATTCTCGTCTCGGTCTACAATCCTTCTAGAATCTTCCTGATATGCCTCTCTGTAGGCCATCACAAGCTCGGGAGCAATGAGAGTAGGTGGGAAAATGAAATTATTGGCCAACCCATTGCTTCTAATCTTCCTAGAAATTTCTATCATGGGCTGATCTAGACGCTTTGCTTGAATTCGTCAATATCTATGCATCCTAGATTAGTATCTGAGATCTCCCTCCAATCTGTGGTGACTTTGGAGTTAAGTGGATCCCCTTGGAATTTTTACTTCATTTGGTCTTCGTCTTCTTTTCCTCGGGGAGCTTTGGCTGGCTTCTTTCCCTTATCTTTCTCCATGGTCACCTCCAAAGGTCATGCACCTGGTTCCATATATCCTGTGGGTGAGAGAGCGATAAACACATTTCAAGCATGAAACATGAGGAAAGTTCACCAAAATCCCTCAAAACGATGTTACACTAGATAATTCATCACTTAAAGTTCCTAAAATTTCTTTAGATTGACATTAATCTTTCATAGGAGGGAGTTATAACAATTCAGGCCTAGGGGTGCAGACTTCTTTGGGCTGGTGGTTGTTT
The DNA here is from genome assembly GCA_007258455.2 of Sequoia sempervirens. Taxonomy (NCBI): domain Eukaryota; kingdom Viridiplantae; phylum Streptophyta; class Pinopsida; order Cupressales; family Cupressaceae; genus Sequoia; species Sequoia sempervirens. The sequence continues at coordinate 110,230 of VDFB02036209.1, forward strand.
TGAAGTAGCTACAGAAGGGATGAAAATTAGGGCATGGCGACCCACCTGTCCCAACCCACATCAAAATTTAGTCATGAGGTGGGGTCCATCAAAGAGGTTAATCCATTTTAGCACGTGGGTCAAAGTCACTTTGAAGATTTGGAGGTGTTAAGTTTATCTTTTAAGAATGTAGAATCAGAGGGCAGCTTAGCTGTTTGAGGGCCTGCCTTTGAAACGACGCTAGCAAGGCGACATTCCATAGGTGGCATTCTGCCATGTGGGACCCGCAAGTTTAGGAGGTGGTGATAGTCCAGGTCACTTAAGAGGTTTGCAGGCTAGAAGATGTGTGAGGGCCCTGGGCTACAACCCTTTGGAATGGCAAAGGCCAGATAGAGGTACGGCGAAGGAGGCCCGCATCATTGGGTCCATGGAAGGCTCCAACATTCACTTTGTTTATCATCAATCAGTAGGAAACGAAAGGGTTGGGCTCCATGTAGTGGGCCAACGGAGGTTTGTGGCCATATCAAAACGGCGGGAGTGAGACAAAAGTCCACAAATGTTTTCCCACTAGGTGTGGTCCGCCTAGGGCTTGATCCTTGGTTGTTTTTTCTTTTGAGTTCAAAGGGTGGCCATGAGTGCAGAACTCGCTACACAGAAGGATTGGATGAGGAGGCCATTTGGAATGGTGGTCACATCGAGGTGACCCATGGATGGAGGTCCACAGTGCAAAGTCTACGAAGGGACAATTACTTAATCATTTTGAGCATAGAGGGGTCAGATGAAAGAGTCAGGGCAGGGACCCGATCGTCGAAGGGATCTTGGTATTTCGTCATTTGAAAGGGTTTGTAGCATGGTGGAAAAAGGGGACTGACACCCCCCGAAGGATAGCTCAAAAGAGAAGGCTACTTTGCTTTGAACTTGAGTGGCGACCGTGAAGGCGGGGCCCAATAAGAAGAGGGATGGGTCACAAAAGCCATTTGAAATGACAAAACCAAGATGGAAACTCGCAAGTGGAAGTCTGAAGGGAGAAGCCCACGATGGATTGAAACTTGGGAAATTTGGAAAAGTTGGGGTTTGTTCGGTAGTCAACGGGGTGGGATCTGCGTATCAAAAAGGCAGAGTCAAATGTTTGTTTAGAATGATGGAGCTCGATGGGAATTTCACAGGTAGAGGTCTGAGTTGGCATATCCAAGAGGGGTTGAAGGATCTCTGTTTGGAATTTATGAATGAAGCTAAGTTCAAGATGGGCGAGTTGAAGGGGCCCTTCGCGAGGGTAGACCTAGAAGACGAGATCACCATTGTTAAGTTTTAAGCATTTTTCAAAGATGGTGATGATGATGGAAAGGGTGTGGGCCAATAGGGGATGAAGGCCCTAGTTGAAAAATGTTCACAGGGAGCTCTAGTTCTGGAAGCGGCCTAAGGGGTGATTTTGAAGCTTATCAAATTTCAACTCATGGGTCTTGTATGCGTAGGTGTGTGCTAGCTATTTATCAAGTTTTCTTTTACCCAGATTTAATAACTTTTGCAAAATTAAAAAAAACTTAGGACATGGCTCGTAGATGGAAATCCTACCTTTGAGACCCAATGATGGAGGCTGTGGAAATAGTTAGCAACAACCTAAAATCAGTGGATGAATGTGGTGAGCATGATGACAGCATTTGCAGGGCTCTCTAACTCACTCTGAACAACTGACAAGTGAAAATGACAGCTCAAGGTTGGCTATTTATAGAAAATGGTGCATTTAATACCTCTCATAAATTCTCGTACGATGACATTCTGGGTTGGTGTGCGGGCAACAATTCAAAAATGGCAGCAAGAGTGGTGGAGTTCAGCAAGCAGACAACAGTTGAGGATTCGCCGCTCAAATGGTCAGTAGTGAAAACGACAACCGGGGCCGTGGGTCCCACAGAGCGGAAGGACGCCGAGCGAAGGTCATTTTGAACAACCATGAAGTGAAGGAAACTAGCGTGGGGCAGCCCACAGGGGCGGACCCGCACTACTCCAAGGACACTAGTTCTAAGGATTTAAGGCACATAGCCGAGGATGTTCCACAAAGGCCTAAAGATTTGAAAATTTGAGGGTATCAAAATATGGTCAACTCAAGATGATTCCTCTAAAACTCATTTACCACCTAGGACACAAAACAAGGGGCACACAAAATGAGGCGATGACAAAAAGTGACTCAACGAAGTGAAAAGAAAGAGGGTCCCTATTCCTAACGGGACGTGTGTGCTATGGGCACAACAAATGGCGACTCTATTGGGAAACACTCTTGAGCATTTTAAGGATAAATGTTTATTTAGAACCCAAAATATTTGGTTTCGTAGACCAGGGGCTGGTTTCCAAAGGTGAACTAAGAGGCTCGAGAGAGAAAAAAATCCTTAACTGAATCAGATCACAAAAGCATCTCAGAAGTGTGTGTAAGTAGTGAATTTATTTCCTCTTCTTAGAGACTATAACCAATGGCTAATAATTTGGCCAAGCAAGCTACATTAATCATCTGACTCTAAAAGTAACCTGGACATTGCCTCGCTACCCATCAGGTGTCTATAGCCCTGATGGAGTTGTCACTGTGATCCCATGAACATTGCTCTACTGCCAACCAAACATCCATATCCATGGTAGAGTTTTCCACACACCCACACGGTTGCTTAATTTTTAACATTTCTTTCTTTCTCTTGATATTCTTTTGATACTACTTCTTTTGCTCAATCATGTAAGCATTGAAGCTTACTGTGGGCTTGGAATCACAGTGGTCACTGAAGCAGATTTAAGATTTTTCATTTTCCTCGCTTTCATAACAGCCATTAGATAGTTCCTTAGAACAATTAGTATATTTCTTGCAGGATCTGAGGCGAGCGTGAAGGGATTCAATAAAGGGTTGAGTTCTAGGTCAAGTGTGAATTCAAATAAGGAAACTGCTCCTAGCAGTAATCAGAGGCCAAGTGTTAGGAGTGAATAATTATCCAAAGAACACTAAGAGCAGATAGAAAAGTGAGCTATTCATTGAACAAGCACGACCACCGCATCAGGAATAAAGAGACACCTTCAGCAAAGCAAAAATGACCGGGAAACAAGCAAAATAAATGCAATGCAAAGCAACAAGACAAAGACAAACCAAAAGCAACCTAAACAAACCTATATACAGGTATTTATAGGAGATTCTCAAAAGAGCTCAAGCTTGGAAATAATGATTCAGGTGTTTCCCATTGATAGGCAATGGGACATCTTCACCGATTTAAGGTCTTGAGGCGAAAAATATTATCTCTAAGGATTTCAACAATTTGAAAGGGGCCAAGTTAGAGCTTGTTGAATTTTTTCGTGTCCCCCTTTCCTCTCATGGGCCTTTTCCTAGCATAAGACTAGATCAAAAATTCTAAAGGCCTTGACTTTGTCTCGTCGATCGAACCATCTTTTGACCACGCCCTGGTTCTTGGAAAAAATTTCAATGGCATAGTCACGTACTACTTCTAGGTATAGCAGCTCAGCCAAGTGAGCTTCTCTTCGATCCCCTTCTTTGTAAAAGGTATTAATGAATTGGAGGGTGGGGATTTTCAGGTGAATCGGGAGCATAGGCTCTAGGCCATAAACAAGGTGAAATGGGGAATCTCCCAAGGAGGCCTTGTGGTGTGTGTGATCCGCCCAAAGAGTGAAATGGAGTTGGGTATGCCAGTTCTTGGGATTCTTGTCAGGTAGCTTTTTGATGGCAGTGATGAGGTTCTTGTTTGTAGATTCCACTAGGCCATTGCCCTGAGGATTGTAGTTGGATGAAAACTTAAGTTAAATTCTATAGTTGAAGGCCCAACTAGCGAATTTAAGTAAGGAAAAAGGCCAACCATTATCACATACTAAAGCATAGGGGTAGCTAAAATGATTTATAATAAAATTTTCAAGAAAGTTAACTATCTCTGTTGTACATTGCCTACAAGCAATAAATTTTGTCCATCTGGTGCAATAATTAGAGGTGATTAGAATGTACCCGTGACCCATATATGATGGTGGGCTTACCAGACCAATGAAGTCGAGACCCCATTGCGCGAAAGGTCTTACCTCCAGAACTGGTTGCAATGGGACAACATCATTCCTTTCTCTGGTTGTAGTGGTCTGGAAGATATGGCATGTGTGAACATGGCTATGGTTATCCTTGAAGACAGTTGGCCAGTAGTGTCCTACTCATAGGATTTGATGAGTAGTAGAAGGACCAGAGCCATGTCTGGTACCAAATTTATTATGAAACTCTTTTAAGACCCGCTCTACTTCTTCTTTTCTGAGGCATCAAAGGTACACTCCTTCATGATTTATTTTGTAAAGGATGGATGCTTGTAGAATATAGTTGTTGCTTTTTAGTCTAAGGGAACATTTTTGAACTTCTTGTAAGCAAGTCAAGTACTTGTTATTCAGCAAGTAAAAGACAATGTCTTCGTACCATTCCCCTGGGGAAACATCCTCGAGCTGATATTATTGAACCGTGAGCTTGGGTCCTGCTTTAGCTGTTGTTTTAGCTATCATCTGGGTGAGGGATTTTCCTCTTACCAATTTCATCAGTTGAATCTCCATGTCATACTCTTGTAGTAGGGTGACCCACTTTGCTCTTCGTTCTCCTAGCTCATTCTGCATTAACAATGTCTTGACTACGAGATCAGGGACAATGACAAAGACCTTATTTCATAGGATGTAATGTATGAAGTTTTTGACTCCTTTGAACAAAACATATGCTGATTTTCTATATTGTGATATCTTATTTCAGTGTCCTTTAAGGGAGCACTCATGAAGACGATTGGATGCTCGTTCCCTTCATCATCTTTCTAGGTTAAAATGCTGGCACACAAGTGATCTGAAGCAAATGAATAAATATAGAAGGGCTTCAGATAATCTGGGCTGGCTAGTACAGGTGCTTTAGCGATGGCTTTGTTAATTTCTTCAAAGGCATTCTTCTTTGCTTCTAGAGTCTACTCAATTTTGGCATCTTTCTTCAACATTGCATTGAGCGGCTTAAAATAGCAAAGCCTAAGGAGTTTTTTCTGACAAAGTTTATCTTTCTGAAGAAAGATTTCAACTCCCTCTTTCTGCCTGACAACCGAATATTCAACAAGGACTAGATGTGCTCAAGGTCTATGGAGATTCCTCATTCTGAAATAACATGCCTAAGGAGTTTACCTTTAATAACACCAAAAATACATTTCTTCAGGTTAAGGGAAACCTCGAATTCTCTGTACCTTTGAAAAACTTTACACAGATCATAAATATGATCACCCTGCTTCTTAGAAAACATTGTGATATCATCTATGTAGATGATGATACATTTTCTAATCAGATCCTTGAAGGATATATCCACTGCACGTTAGAAGGTGGCACTGACATTGATGAGTCTGAATGAAATCCTCCTGTATGCAAAGGTTCCTCACTTGGTGGTGAACATGGTTTTGTGTCTGTCTTCATATTGCACCTTGACTTAGTTGTATCTAGAATATCTGTCGAGGAAGGACATCATTTGTGAACCATTAACAATCTGAAATACCTCATCCAGTGAGGGCATGGGATAATTTTCCTTCTCCAAAGCTCTGTTTAGGTTGCGGAAGTCCACACACAATATAATTTCTTCATTCTTCTTCCTTACTGGGTCAAACTTGGCCACCCATGTGGAGTGTCTGATAGGAAAGATGATTCTAGCTGACAATAACTTTTCACGTCTTTGTAGATAATGTGCTCCAGCAATGTGTTGATGGGATGCTATCATTGCTAGAATGGCCACACATCTGGCTTAAGGGTAATAATGTGTGTGATAATGGAGGTATCATATGTATTCAAATCTTCATAACTCCATGCTACCACATCATGATATTTATGCTAAGAATTAATGATCTCGTTCTTCTCTTTTGGCATGCATACCTTGCCAATGAACACATTTTTTACTTCTTTGGTTGTTCTGAGGTTGTGGGTGTCACACTAGTTGTTTATGGAATCCTTCTTCGCTTGCTGCTTTTGGTCTCAGATTTGATCTAGGTCAAATATGCATTCAAGCTGAACCATGCCCCTGGGGATAGTGTTTTTTTGAGGTTGATGACCCCATCTATGTCCCATTCAGCTTCCTCAAGGTCAACTTCATCAATTATTTGGGTTGCAAAAATATCAAAACTAGTGATAAACTCCAGAATATGTTTATCATCATTGAATACTTGGAAATGAGTCATGTTGGCTGGAATAGATGGGGTGGAGGCCAGCTCAACAATGAATCTCTTGAGGCCTAAAAGTGATAGAGGTTGAAGAGTATTGGCTACTTGGACATCAGCAGTATGGTTCTGCGAATGAGGGATCAACTGGATGTTGAATGCATCTAAGCTTTCTAAAAGATCCAAAACTCTATGCCTATAGTTTGCTAGCCTTCTATCATGGCAAGAGTATAATTTTCTAACTTGTTTCACTACCAGTTCTGAATAACCAAACACTTGCAACATTTTGAATTTCTTCCTCAACGCCATTAAAAGACCATGAACTAGTGCTTCATATTCTACTACATTATTGGTGCAATAAAACTGAAGCCTATGGGTAGCAAAATAGGTCTTACCCATAGGGCTAATGAGTTTGAATCTAGCTCCAGCTCCCTGCTTGGACTTGTATCCATCAAAGCGTAGTGTCCAAAACTTGGAGGGTTATTTGACCTCAGGGCCGACCATGTGTGCATCATTCCCTCGTTGCTCATTTGCATCTGTCACTTCTGGAATAGGAATAGGCTCATCATGGTTAGTGGCGGGTTTTCTGGTCGGCGGTCCCTTTTGATACATGGCTTGTCCTTTGATGTGCTCTACTACTATCTGACACAAGAAAAACTCAAATTTTGAGTGGGCAGTGTTATGGACCCTACACCAACTAGGCAGCAAGAGTTCTTGAAAATTTATCCTTGCCCCTAGGCTAAGTTGATCTTGTATGCATTTCACCACGAAGTCTTGGAATCCATCTAGTAGTCCTGAATTGCCATCTTTGTAGGACTCATCATCCTTTGATTCCACTAACATTTATGTGCTTTGGGGCACATAGGGTAGGTTGGCAAGAGGACTATACTGAACCAATAAGACCTCATTAGCCACCTCTTCTTCTAGAAATTCTAACCCCCCTTGATAAATTATGGGGCAATAATTGCCCAATTTTGTTTCAACAAAAAACACCTCATTGGTGTTGTTATATTATGTGATCATGAATTTCATGTGGGGTTCTCGATCTATATGAATCTGATTTGGCAGCCCTTTCCATGACAACCACATGTGAGAAAAATCAGTTGCAGCATACCCATTTAATGCCTGGGTGAAATATCACCCTAGGATTATCCCATATGTTTCAGGAATATCCGCAACCTAGATTTCAATAACTTGTTGCACCCTTGGGTCTACATCAATCTACATAGGGATATGATTGATTTCTCCAATGATGTTCATGTCCGTTTTGTCCAACTGGATTACTTTTCTTCTTGAAGATGTGGGCACAATCCCAAGAGCCTTGCATATAGCCAAAGGCATGACATTGGCTAATGCTCCTAAGTCAATCAAACAATTATGCAAATTCTTCTCAAATATTTTGATAGTGGTGAGGAAGGGAGGCATTTCAAACCTTCCCTAGAAAAGTCCCACAGGTGTATCAACCTGGGCCACCTGACCTTTGTCCTTTTCATTTGTCTTTTCCTTGGTCTGCACTGAACTTTGCTCTTTGGTAGGCTACTTCCCAGTTTGCTGATTTAGAGGGGCATCCTTCTTCTTGCCTATAATTTCTTGAATTACGGGCTCATGTGGCGGTTCTTCAAAAGAGACCTTCTTGGTTGTCATTTCCGGTGTCACCTTGGAGGATGGGGTTCCATTAATCACCCTAAAGAAGGCATGCCTAACTGCATAAACTTTAAGTAGCTCAAAGGAAGACAAGCTAATTTTAATCTTCTTGAACTATTTAGCAGCATATTCACCCATTTTCTCATTTTTAGACTCGAAAACTCTTCCTATGGATGAGCTAGTGGGTTAGCTTTGCATTTGGCCTGGTTGCTTGTTTCTATTCAAGTACTGCGTGGGAACATGGGGATAGCCAGGGTTGTTGCTAGCATTGGGGTCAGGCAGGGTGCTGAAGTTATTAGGTGGAATGGAAGTAGTGGAAGGTCCTCCTACTTGTCTATTTCTTAGGCTATATGGAGAGGATCTTTGATGGAACATTTTAACTTCATCTTCACGAGACTCTTCTTCATCTACTAGACCATTATCTATTGAATTAAAGAGCTCAGATAGAGCTTCTTCATTACTTACCTCTTTCACTTCTTCATTCTTGACAGAGGTGGTCTCAATCTCAGGCTCGTTGCTATTGCTCTATGGGAAGGGAGCCTGATTGACCATAAGACAAGAGGAATCGTAGGGCTCAGATGAGACTATGTCTCTACAATTTACACTATCAATGGCATTTTGGACCTCCACTTGAAATATTTTTGTGGTTGTTTGGAACTTAGGGTAGTCCAACCCGGAATGCCTACTCGTCTTGTGAATCCTGCACCATCTAGATAAGGTAGCCTCAGCGAGATATACTCTGTTGGTTGTCTTCTCATTACTAGTAGGTTGATGAAGAGGAATGGGAACACCCCCCATTATTTGGCCTTGTATTCCATATCCTATTCTGTCTTTGTGAGGGTCTCCTTTCAAAGTTGTGATTAGAGGCTTTCCCTCGCTCATAGTTTGGTGCTGATGAGTCACTCGCTTCATGGTTATCCCTATTATCTTGATTGAGGTTGGCCTGGATGTTGTGTTGAGAGGTTTGTAGCTGATTATTTTGGTTCTTAAGGCAATCATATTTGTGGAAATATTTTTGATCATCTTCATCAACTCATCCAACCGATCTTTCTTAGCATTGTTTGGTTGTGGCATTTCATTATGAAGGAAGACGGGCTGTGCTACCAGCTAGTTTTGTTGAGTGGGTGGGAATTTAGGCCCTTGTAGGTATGTTGATACTTGTGATGGATGTACATAGGCTTGTTGTTGCTAAGGCTACAAGTAATGAGGCACAAGAGGCGTCTGGTTCATGAACTGCCCTAGATGAGTCATTATGGGTAGCTACGACACTTGATTGATGAGAGGCATTTGGTGTTGCAAAGCTTGTGTGAGTCCTTGAATCTACATAGGATGGGTAGCCTACCCCAAGGAAGGCAATGGACCAGAGATGTTTTGACCCAAGTCAGTGCTTGAAATAACTGCCTCAGTGTCGGTATCCACTAATTTGGTAGGAGTTGGATGCATCCTTTTCACCAATGTAGCCATGAGGTTGTCTAATGTTGTATAATAGATGGGCAAGGCAACAACATCATTGAGCACATACAAGGCTTGCAACTTTGTGTATGCTCGGTGGAATTGATCATTGAAGGAGCTGATTGACTCATTGACTTCCCTTCAGACAGACATGAATTATTTGTATGGCTCTGAAAGGATGATTGAAATCTTATACTTTTTCAAGAAGACATTCATCAAAAAGGCCCAAGATGTGATGGACCCCATTGATAAGTTGATATACCAAAAAAAGTCCTCCTCCCCTAGAGAGTAAGGGAAGAGCCTACATGCTACGTCCTCATGATCAATTTGCATATCTTTCAATGTCGCTTGGAAGATCTTAATGTGTTCTTCAGCTGTCCTTTGTGGATCTCGAGGATTAAACTTTGTGCAAAATCTCTCCGGATTATTAGGAATATCATGGTAATCATGGAAGAAAAATGTGAGAGATTATTTCCCAGCCAAGCCATGAGGGGAGGTGGGGGTGGTATTTGCTACTAAATAGTAACTTGGTGTTGCACAAGGGCAGTAGTAGTTGGGATTGCACCTTGGACTTGTAGGGTAGGGATCGAAGCAGCACCCCAACTGTGGGAAGCAAGTGGCTGAAAAGTAGCTTGGGATGGTTGAGGGAAAAAGGCAGAGATAGAAGAGGAAGGATGAGTGTGAGGTGGATGGAAGGAGGAGGGAGTTGAAGATGAAGGTGAAGTGAATGGAACAGAGGAGGAAGAAGAGGTCGCGTACCCTCTCTTAGTCTTCCTAGCCTTAGTAGGGGGTTGGAGTTCCTAAAATTCCCCTTTACTGAGTGTGGACCTTAAAACCCTGTGGAATCTCTTAGGGGAAAATGATCCAATTCTATCCAGCTTAACTCAAATGCCCTCATTCTAGCACCGGTTTTGTTGATGGGTGTTTTTGCACCTTCTCAACATAGGCAACACACAAATGCACTACCTCTTTTGAAAGGCAATCTCCAATAACAAGTTGTTGAAAATTACCCCAAGGTCTCTCAGGTGTCAGGTCATGACAAGCTTGGAATATCTCAATTGTTTTGATGTGATCTTGCTTGTAATCAAAGGGAAGACTTATGTGAGTTAAGTTGGAGGAGAATTGGATCTTTGAATGGAGTTCTTAAGATGGGAAAGTTGTTGCATGATTACTGTAGGTTCGAACAATAGTCTAGAACTCCTATTTAAAATTTAGATTTGGCCTCACAATGAGCAATGAACCTTGTTCAAAGTCACTATTAAAGAAAAAGGAAAAGGGGTAGGGGAAAGGAGAAGTTCCTAGACCTAAAAATAACAATGAAAAAATGATAATGGAGGACCCTACTGCGGACAACCTTCTTAAAACTGAGTTCCACTTAACTAGATTACTTCACAGTCTCATGAAACTACTACAAGCTTCTAAGGACTGTAGATATTAAACCATTCATTCACCATAATCATGAATAAAAGATAGAAATTTAGTGCAACTTTCAATTTATGCCTAGACTAACTTTACACAACTATTTATCATCAATAAACAACAAAAAGTATGGACAAGGAAGGTTGCCAACACACAATAGGATTCTTCAATATCAATGCACAACATTAACTAATCCACTCATAACTTGTAAAACTCATAAACAACAAAGTAAATCTACTCTAATTCACTAACTATGAGAAGAAGAATCATGCAACATGAAGTTGAAACTCAAGAGTCCACCAAATCAATGAGTTTCTATTAAAATTCTAGTAGGATGTCTTTACAACAACTCAACTCTCTCTTGAAAATGAGAGGATACCCCCTATTTATAGTGTCCAAAAAGAAAAATGAATGGTCGAGATTTAATCTCATTGTATGGCCAAGATTCACTACAAACTAGGGTTTCACCTACCCCCAAATATATTACAATTTAAAATTATATCCTTGTCATTTAGCCTATCTTGTCCTCTAGTGAGCAACACTTTAGCTCTTTTGTCTTCTAGCTGATTTCCTTTTGATATAGCTATTTGGTGAGGAGCTCATCATCAATTATGGGATTTCCTTCACTTTTCTTCAAAGTGGCATATTCCACAAACTTTACGATCAATGGTTGGAGCTTGTTCCACTCCAATATATCTGACTGGATCACTTGGAAATTTAATTTCCTTAATTTTCTTGTAATCTCATCCCAGTCTTTGTCACATTTCTGTGTGTTTTTTACTACCTACTTGGATTGAGTGAAGGCTCTTGCAGAAAAACCCATGAAATCTAGTGTTACTGCATCCACGGTCCCATTCTCCATTTCCTTGTGGAAATATGGATTTATCTTTTTTGGATCCAGCTCGACGGTGGGAACATCAAAATTTGTCATCAATCTCAGATATTCTTCACAATATGTCTTGATTTCTTTGACCCAATCGAGATCAAGCTCCACTTCATGAAGAACTTGCTCCAACACTTCTATTTTGTGATGTAGGCTCAGCCTCCATGTCTCTATGAGTCAATGGTCACCCTCTACTAGAGTGAACTCATTCTCTTAGGATTTATCAGGTATCTTGAGAATAGCCTCAAGTTTGGGATATGTGATTCTGTATAGCTTTGGGAAGTCAGTACAAAATTTCCTTATTCCCTCAAGTATCTTTTGCACCTCTAGGAACTTGTTTGCTATCCTGACAGCATGACCTATGCCTATGTTTCAATTATAGAGGACTTGTCAGAACCAATCCTCTATGGCCTTTGTCCAATTCTTTCTTTTCTCTAACTTATCAATATGATCCTTGAACAACAATTGCAGTGTTGCCAAGGATGTGGTGGTGAGCTCTTCAACTAATGACCACTACTGAATGTAAGCTGCCAGATCCCCCACTTGTGCTTTTAACTCCTCCTTGGAAGTCTTATCTTTATGTATCTGGTGCACAATAGTGGCAACAGATCCTTGGAGATGGTCAATCTTTTGGTACCTTGTTGTTGTTCCCAAATCGAGGGTGGAGATATTGTAGCTTACTCCTTCTTCTCTCATCACTGGGGTGGCTATTTGTACTATCCTAGATCCGGAGGTATCCATTGTCAGGTGGGATCTGACCTTTGGCTTCTTCTCCTTGTTCGTGCTTATTTGGGCTCAAGCCAAGATTTCCTCTAGCCTTGCTTTTGAATCCTTTGAGGCCAGGGTTTTCTTCTCCAATTGTTTCTCAAGCCATTCAGGCATCTGAGATTCTCCTTTTGGTGGTTCATGATCACCTTCTTCTTTGTGGGTGTGTTGGATTTCAATTTCTTTTTTTCCCGGAGCCTCTTTTTCTGTCATTTCTCCTTCTTCTTCATCAGAATCCCAGATGAATATTGTTTCCTTTCTTGGGGATTCAAAAGCTGCATGTTGTTTGGGGCTATCCTCCTCTTCAGTGGTTTTCTCTTCTTCTTCTTGGTCATGCCTGTGCTCTTCATGATGTTCCATTTCTGGGATCTTTTGGGCTTCAATCTCTTCCTTAGGTTTATCTTCTTCTTTATTTTCCTCTTCTTCATGCTGAGGTGACACCTCTTCATCGTGCTTGAGGCTCTCTTCTTTCTCTTTTGAAAGAGGCATCTCCTTATCATGCTCGAGAATTTTTTTTTATTCCCCAGTTGGTGGTTCAGTGTCTTCCTCCATTTCCTCTTCTACGTTCTTCTCCTTGTCAGAAGGATGCTTCTCTACTTCTTCTCCAACATTCTTGAGTTGTTGAGCCAACTCCTCTTCAAGCTTTGGGTCAAAGGTTTCCACAATATATTTGGTACCTGGATCCTCAGTGTCATCCTCAAATGACTGTGTCTCTTCCTCCTCTCCTTCATGCACCACTTTATTGATCATTAGATGCTGGTACTCAGTGTGCTCATGGTATACATCTACTTCTTCCTCCATCTCTTTTGCTGCTTCTCTTTATTTCCTATCCAACTCTTTTGATATTTGTATTTTTTCTTTCATTTCTAGTGGTTTAGTTGGAGTAGGGATAGGAAGGCCCACAACAACCTGTGCTAGGATAGCTTACATAGCAGGGTTCATAAATACCCCAGAGAGCTCCGTTGGCACATTTTGCATGTGCCTAGCAAAGGCTTCTAGAAGTGATAGGATAGGCATAGGAATTGTTGCAGTAGCTCATGGAAGAGATGATGATGGAGACATGGATGAGGAAGTGAGCGGGGAAGTGGTGGAAGAAGAAGAATTTATTACCATCACTTGTGTAGCAGGCGGGGTGGAAGCAAGGTGGACCGAGATATCCACCACAGGCAGAAAAGTGGCAACCATTTCCTGAGGAGCAGGCGGAGGGGTAACAGTGGTGGTGATGGTAGTAGTGGTGATTGCAAGGGTAGAGGAAACATGTGGGGATTTTGGCTGCTCAACCTCTTGTTCTTCTCCTTCATGGAGTAGGTCCTCCTAGATGATGGGCATCTTCGTGAAACTGCCTGATGTCTTTGGATTCTTGGAGGGTTCACCCTCCGAGGCTTTTCTCGAGTACACTCTTTGTTGTGGCTGTCATTTAGCCTTCTCTTTTCTCTTTCTTGACTTGGTGGCTGGAGGAGATTTCAAAGTTTCTCTAGATGAGGCAACAACTGTCCCATTGTTAGTCTCGCTTCCCAACTTGTCCTCAAGCTCACCATATGTTAGGGTAACTCCCTGCATCTTCAATTGGGTGATCTTCCTGTTGATCCATTTTTTTTCCTTTCCTCGATTGGCTTCATCAGAATATCGAGTTCATTGACCTCTTCTTCATTCTAGTCAATTGATGGAAGCAAGAGATTGGCAACTGCACCATATCGAGGATCAATTACTGTATTTTCATCCTCCATTATTTGGCTTGGCACCGAGAACAAGTTGACCTTCTTGACAAAGTACGTCATCATGCACATGTAGTGCCTCATTCACACTTCTTTCTCATCCCTACAGTTGGCCCAAAAGTCCTTAACATCATGTACATGGGTTTGTTCAATCCCGACCATTTTCCTGAGCTTTCCGTAGGGGTCCATCTGCGGCCGAGCAGTGTGGAGCTCTAGGTTATATTCCACAAGTTCTTTATTTGAATAGTCCACACACCGGGATGTGTGGAGTTCATATATTCCTTGGCCGAAGGAGATAGGATAGGAAATCCTTTCCTTATGCTTGCTACTTAGGAGGGCATGTGCACGCTCCAGCTACCGAGAGAGCTCTAGCAATATTATTTAGTCATTTGGGTATTGGGGCAGCTTGTATGGTTTCTCTAAGAAAATCTCAGCTCGAATATAGGTAAAATTTGAAAATTGTATGAACAAAAAGCCAAACTAGTGGATGTAAGCATTGGCACTATGTGAGACCCTTCTTTCTGTAAATAGGGTAAAAATTAGAAGATTTAGTGTATTGAAAACAATAATCTAATTAATCCTATCATGCACAATAGAGTACGAAATAATACGAAAATCACAATATGAAGCATAAATGCAAACCGATCTCCGCATTAACTCGATTTATCTCCATTGCTCTTCTCCACCTACATGAGAATGCAAGATTTTGAAGGGTTGACAATGGAGGAATGTTGAGTGCTCATTCCTGCAGCATAACGACTTGACGATGACAATGACAAATAGAAAGAATGATAGATAAAGACAAAAGACTGATTTTGATAGAGTCTGGGTGCTAGACGAATCAACCTCCTAAATGGATTGCGAGAGGTTGTATTTATAGAGCCGTGATGTTGATGAAGATAAGATTTGACAAGATTCGACAATGATTTGATTTTTGACAAAAGAGGAAATACAACGAGATGAGATAAGATTTCAAAAAAGATGGAAAGATTTCATTTCCTGTTTTAAGGAAATAAATCTCGAAAAAGACGAGAAGGATAATTGATGAATTATCTAATTAAATAAATTAATTAGATGCACACGAGTTTAGTTTTGGAAAGAAAGCGAGAAGATCTCTTTAGGATTTTATTAATTAAATAAATTTTGTATTTATTTAATTAACATTGAATTTATGATTTCATTAATTAAATAATATAACTTATTTAATTAACATTAGAAATGATTTAATTAATTAAATAATATAAATTATTTAATTAACATTAGAGGAAGGGAATAAATGAAATTAGTAAAATAAATACGATTTATTTAACTAATTAGATGATGACATGGGTATCTAGGGCAAAACATGCTACAAGATGCCTAAATGATGAAATGCCGAGACTGTGTTGCAAGAGGACAATTTTGGGTGTCTACATTTTGCCCCTCTTTGAGATGATGTGATTTGTGTCGAGTAACATCATTTCAAAGAAACTAAGGTATGGATAGAGGAAAATGATATCATAATACGATGATGATGGAACGATGATGCCCCCTCAACATGATAGGCGGGTTGGACAAACATGGGTAGGCTCTCGAAATGAAAAGGGACGGGTCAAGAACCAAAGATGAAGTAATGGATGATACGTTATGCTGCAATGAAAGATGAGCAACCATGATGTTTGATATAGCACTAGACATTATGCACCAAGATATAAGGACCAAGGTGACGATGTGTCTCGTGCCCCAGCGTAATACAACCTTGTCTAGACGTATGAGGAAGTAGACTTAGAGCATTAAAATCCTAATGCACAAAAGGTATTATGTGACCTTAGATGCAAAGGATAATGCAAAAAGATATTCCAACAGACAAAAGATATGAATATTAGCTGGAATGATATGGATTTGATACAAATGCAAGATAAAATGATAACACACACAAGCAAGCAAGCAAGCATGCACAAATGATACAAAACAAACAAGGTATTGCCCCTGTCAAGTTGTAAACCATTGATTGATTGACTGATTTTGATGATGATAGTGTTGTCAATGCAGGGAAGGACATATCCCTAGATCAACACAAGAATGACTGATAATTGATAGATTGACTTTGATTGATTGGGTTTACAACAAGATTAGGATTAAGACCAAAGGATGTGATTGGATAATTTGACAAGATTGATCGACTTGATTGATATGGATTGACTTGCATTTGAATTATTGCTTGAATTTTTGTTGGCTATTTGATTTTTTTGTATTTTTGGGGATATTTTGATTTTTTTGTATTTTGAAATGTTTTGATTTTTTTTGGACTTTTGGAATGTTTTGATTTTTTTGGACTTTTGGAATGTTTTGATTTTTTTTGAATTTTGACATGTTTTGATTGTTTTGGACTTTTGACATGTTTTGAGGTGTTAAAGGATGAAAATTTGAATAGCCTTTGTGCTAGATACCAATGACAAGGGGAAAACCAAGTCTAGGTGCAAGGGTGGGTGATGGGATAAGGGATAAAAGGCTCATGATAGATGGATGGATGGTATTGATGTATGCATCATAAGACAGCAAGGATGTGATCTCCAAAGACTATGTCGCATAGGAATAACATGCCCTATTTTAGGTACAAGACTTAGGTTTTTTTCAGACAAAATTTATGACAATAGGATAATGACATGATTGGTTTAGATAAATGAGGTATGTCAAGAGATACTCAAAGCATGTTTCAACCTTTTCCCCTATATCTTCATCAAGATCAAAAGAAGAAGGGTGGATGAATGGACTTGATATGATAGGTATGTATGATGGCCAAAGATGGTAGGTAAGATGGAAATGATATGACAGGAATGATATGTTGGATAGATAAGACATTGTGCCCCCAAGTGTAAGTGACATAGAATATCAACCTACGCATGATGCCTATTTGCCGGGTTTTCATCATGGTACTTATCCAAGGCGCCTGTTTACCAAGTTTTCACCGTTGGACGAAGGGATTTCTCTTTACTCTTTTTGTTTTATTCTTTCTTTTATTATTTTTGACTTTTTGACTTTTTGACTTTTGGATAGGAGGGACTTAAGTGTCTAGTTGCATGAAAGGTGATAGTCCCACTAGGGATGGATGTCATTGGACCATGTCAAATGTCATGATGCTCATAGATGTTGGTAAGGGATGACATGAAAGGGAGATGGAGTAGGTAGATGATGGATTATGATGTAGATTATGTCGAGAAGATGATAGGGATTATATGGGACTTATGCAAAAGATGAATGGGGAGGCTTAGCCAAAAGCATGGATCATAGGAAGATGATGGGGGAGATATGTAGGATAATGGGTGAAGGGTGGGGAGAAGGAGTTATGTGGATTTGTTGTGAGATGGAAGGGAACCATGACCAATGGTTGCACACATTGTGATAAACTTTGAAGATTTTGATGGGAAGGTGGTGTAGGAAGCAATGGAGATGTTTGCTTAGGAGATGGGTGATGAAGTGCTTTAGGTACCCACATAGACTTAGTATTTTTATGACTTTTATTGTGCTTGTGGGTTTTCAAAATTTGATATTTTTGGATGGAATGTGTATTTTGGATGGGAGGGGATGGTTGGGATTTTTGTGACATGAATGCCTCATCTGACTTGGTTTCTTTTTGCTTAGGGACCCAAACCAATTTGTTTTTAGACTTTTCTTTTGAAGGTATGGGATTATATAGCTTTTTAGATGAACTTGGCTTTGACTTTTTCCCATTGTATGCTAACACTTTAGGACCTTTGACTTTATATGTAGAGGCATCCAAATTTTTATTTTTGAATCCCATGGGGTAGATGGAATGAGTGGAAGCTTTATGTTTACACAATGTGTGCATTTGTTGGTCATGACTAGGATATTTAGGATATTTATGAATGACTGGGGTATTAGGTGTTGGAAGTAATGGTGGCAAAGTGGATGGAGGGATATTAGGAGTTGGAATTAATGGTGGTAAGTGGATGGTGGAAGGTGTATGGTCACATGCTTTTGACATTTGTAGTATGACGGTGGTGGAATTGAAACATATGTTTTAGGCGTATGATAGGCTTTATGATGGAAAGTGGACTTAGGATGCATGGAGGAAATACCAACATCTTGAGATTGGTGTCCTTGAGGTGTATGCCCAAGGCCATAAGAGCATGGAGGGACTTTGACATGGATGGGCTCCAAAATATCTTGTTCATGAAGGCCTAAACCTTTACCTTGGTGGTTCATATTTTGGAGTGTGCAATGGACAATAGGACTAGGTGTAGGTGAAACACTAGACATGATTTCCTTATTGGATGGAGAAGATAATGGTTGTTGTTGTTCGAAGGAGGAACATTCATGAATTAGGGTAGAAAGACCAATAGGGTATGATGGAGGACTTGTAATGGGGTCGATAGTGGGTGACATGGGATCATTGGGATCTTGATTAGCATTGTGTTCACTTAGATCCAAGGTATTTGTTTGATCTTCTATGTGTGCTTTGGAGGCACTTGTCTCATCAAGGGAAGTGAATGTTGATGGATCATGGATAGGACTAGGTGGAGGTGAATTTGGAATATCTTTCTCATAGATTGGTATAAGATCAAGTTGCTCTTGGATAGGCTCTTCATCATTATGGATATCATCTTGATCATAAAAACGATATAGATTATGGATGGGTTGGATGAAAATGATTTGATCTTGATTAGGACTAGGGCTTGATTTTTCCACATGCTTGGGAGTAGACTCTTGATATACCTCTTGGGTTGCTTGAATGGAATTGCAAGGGGCTGACTCTTGGAGAGATTTGACATGTTCTTGATGGTCAACAACATAGGAGCATGAAAGAGGGTGACTTGGACTAATGAAGGGAGACTCTTGAAGTGACTCAAGAGGTTGCAGATGACATGGTTGACTTGAAGGACTTGGCATGATGTTTGAGGAATCTTTTGTATGTTCAAGTATATGTGTTGAATGACATGGAGACAATTTATTCCTTGCTTGTAGCCCTTGGGTCACATCCTTTATAGGTGGATTGGTGGATTTATGTAATGCCATCAATTTATGTTTTAAATATCTAAATGTAAGGCATTGATTTGATGGAGGATTAGATGATGGTGGGGGTAATGAAGAGTTTGATTGGTTAGAAGGTGGAGAGGCCAATGGATTAGGACTAGGACATGGTGGATTAGGGATAGGCATTTGATTGGATGGTGGTAAGGGTGCATGGACTAGATTGGTGTTCCCCTTGTCAAAGGTGTCATTAAGACTTAAAGGCTCTTGATGTTGTTGCCAAGGTGGACTTGGGAAGCTACGTTCTTGTTGTGATATGGGTGGACATGTTGATGTGGCATTGACATGATAGGTAAATGGGTTTGGTTGGCATGATGATGAAGGTGACACATAGGATTGTGGTTGAAAGTCTTGAGGTTGGAATGGTGTTTGGATTTGTGATATGATTTGTTGTTGTGATGATGATGGAGGGGTTGAATAGGATAACGACTGTTGAAAGGTTGATTGATGTGGATAAGGGTTGACATTAGAAGAGTTGTGATAGGTTGATGAAGGGGAAACTTGATATGTGGATGGATGAGGTTGATATGATGATATAGGTGACACATAGGGTTGATGTGAAATGTGTTGATGTGGTGATTGGACTTGATAATGTGCTTGTTGGACTTGACAAGTGGCCATGAGGTATTGGATTTGAGCTATGAGTTGTTGCATTTGAGGTGATTGGCTGGTTTGAAGATGTTGGATAATGTTATGGGAACTGTGAATGATTTGTTGGGGTAAAGGTGTTTGACTTGTTTTAGCATCATGAAGCATGTGAACAAGCTCTTGTGCTACGTCTTCCAATGTTTTCATGGTGTAAAATGATGTTGATTGGAATAAAGAAATGATGATGATTATGATATGATGTGGAATGATAAGATTGGGTGATTTGGATGATGTGGCAAGTGTTTATTGGAAGTTTGACTTGGGCACTATCAAATACAATATTTCACATGTAAATGCATGAACACACACACCAAAGACAATGATAAATATGTCTTTGAAGAGTAATGTTATGATTAAGCAAGCACTCGAATACACAACAAGCCCTATGAATAGTCAAGTGGGGTATGGCCAATTAGGTCTCAAGCTAGTCTGCACAAGGTTGACTAAGGATGATTTGTAAGAAAAATTCTGCCACACAACCGGGAGAAAGGGGTAACCCACCCTTCGCCTTCACTTCCCAAAGGTATAAAGTTCTTTGGGGCTTAGCCAAGAGTGACAAGATTTTAACTCCCAAACAAGCGTGTCTTTCAATTCACACTTCAATTGAGGTCATCCCTAGGGGTGATGAAATCCCCTAGCAGGCCTCCTAGGAAGGGTTTGACAAAGACAAACCAAGTGAGGTGTTTGTGATCACACACACACTTGATTCACACTCACAGTGATTAATTTCTTTTTAGAAAATTGAAATGTGTGTAAAGCAATTCAAACACTTGTTCTTGTTAACCCCAAATCAAGATGTGTGATTGAAGACAACAGTTAATTTTAGCCTCGATTTTTGATATGTGATTGAAAACAAGATTCGTTTTAAGAGTCCAAATCCAAATGTGTGACAAACAATGATTAAGAGGTGAAAGATTAAACGAGTGCACTTGAAAGTTTTCGCTTTCCAATCTTCTATCTATGACTGATATTGCTGCTACTATAGCTTCTTATGATCATCTACAAGATCAAAAAACAATATTATAATGCAGCCAAAGAAAATAAAAAGAAAAGAAAAAGACAAGTTCATCAGAAAATTTCAATTTCAGATATTTTTGACATAGCCGAATTAGATTTTAGTATTTGATGATTTTTTTGATCTGAAAAATGAAAAATCAAAGAAAAGACCCTTGTTAATTTTCTGAGAGCTTTCCAGAAATGTAAAGAAGTAAGAAAAATTTCTTTTTTTGCTCTCAGAAACGCGGATTTGTGAAAACCATATAGAAAATGAAGATTGATTTTTTTTGTATTGTATTTGACCTCCAAACTAAATCTGTAAAACATATACCCCCATTAGAATTTCATGAGCTTTCCAAAAATGTAAAAATTTCTAAAAAAATTGTCGATTTGCGTCCATAAAATCAATTTTATAAAAATAATTAAAATCAAAATAACTTCCACAAAATTGATCATAAACCATTTATTTTTTAACTATAGCCTCTTGAAATGATGTACAATATTCTATAAAAATCTTGTAGAAAAATTCATAACTGTGTAGAAGATATGAAAAACTTTGTAAAACCTGCGGTTTTGTCCAAAAACTGGCAGATCTGCAATAAAATGTCAATAAAACCTACAAAAGGAAATCTATATCAAAGGATTCACATCAGGTTCACCAATGTAAATAGGGTAAAAATTAGCAGATTTAGTGTATTGAAAACAATAATCTAATTAATCCTATCATGCACAATAGAGTACGAAATAATACGAAAATCACAATATGAAGCATAAATGCAAACCGATCTCCGCATTAACTCGATTTATCTCCATTGCTCTTCTCCACCTGCATGAGAATGCGAGATTTTGAAGGGTTGATAATGGAGGAATGTTGAGTGCTCATTCCTGCAACATAACGACTTGACGATGACAATGACAAATAGAAAGAATGATAGATAAAGACAGAAGACTGATTTTGACAGAGTCTGGGTGCTAGACGAATCAACCTCCTAAATGGATTGCGAGAGGCTGTATTTATAGAGCCGTGACATTGACGAAGATAAGATTTGACAAGATTCGACAATGATTTGATTTTTGACAAAAGAGGAAATACAACGAGATGAGATAAGATTTCAAAAAAGATGGAAAGATTTCATTTCCTGTTTTAAGGAAATAAATCTCGAAAAAGACGAGAAGGATAATTGATGAATTATCTAATTAAATAAATTAATTAGATGCACACGAGTTTAGTTTTGGAAAGAAAGCGAGAAGATCTCTTTAGGATTTTATTAATTAAATAAATTTTGTATTTATTTAATTAACATCGAATTTATGATTTCATTAATTAAATAATATAACTTATTTAATTAACATTAGAAATGATTTAATTAATTAAATAATATAAATTATTTAATTAACATTAGAGGAAGGGAATAAATGAAATTAGTAAAATAAATACAATTTATTTAACTAATTAGATGATGACATGGGTATCTAGGGAAAAACATGCTACAAGATGCCTAAATGATGAAATGCCGAGACAGGTGTTGCAAGAGGACAATTTTGGGTGTCTACACTTTCGAAGTCACCTCCAAGCATTCTGATAACATGGCCTATGAAGGCATCATTGACTCTGCAATAGTCCTTCTTGAAATTTTTGTATTGGAGTTGGGGATACCTGTCATAGACCTTTAATTCCCTACCTGGAGCCTCATCTGGAGCTCTAAACAAGCCTCGGTATTGCATCTGGTTAGCCAGTAAATAGACCAAGTAAGATGTCATGTAAAATCGTGAGGTTTTTTTCATAGCCACAAATTGCTCGTGCAAGCAATTACTAATTATTCTTGCCCAGTAGAACTCGGTTTTTCCTCAGAGGTCTCTTCCACAAAGTATAGCATCCACTTCTAAAAGAAGGTTGTGGTTGGAAGGCCCATAACTCAGCTCAGTAAGGTTACCAAGTCATGGTAATCCTCATAGAAATCGCTTTTAAAGAGCTCTTGGGGCATCTTATTTGCACTTCCCTTCTTTTCTTTTAACTAGTATTGATTGATGATCTTTTTGCACTTGAGGGGGTCTGCATTCCATGTCTCCTTGGAATCTTCTTTGGATGCTTCATCCATCTCTCCGAATATAGGGATATGGAAAGTTTTCCCTATTGACTTGGTAGACAAATCGGCCAATACATTCCTGTCTTGGTTGACAATCCTTCTAGAATCTTCTTGATACACCTCTCTACAGGCCATCACGAGCTCAGGAGCAATGAGAGCAGGTAGGAAATTAGAAGCCTTGGCCAACCCACTGCTTCTAATCTTCTTGGCATTTTCTGTCATGGGGTTGATCTAGACCCTTTGCTTGAATTCACCAATATCTATGTGTCCCAGACTAGTATTTGAGATCTTCCTCCAATCTATGGTGACTTTGGAGTTAAGGGACTCCCCTTGGAATTTGTACTTCATCTAGTATTTGTCTTCTTTTCCTTGGGGTGCTTTAGCTAGTTTCTTTCCCTTATCTTTCTCCACGGCCACCTCGAAAGGTCCTGCACCTGGTTCCATATATCCTACGAGTGAGAGAGCGATAAGCACATTTCAAGCATGAAACATGAGGAAAGTTAGCTAAAATCCCTCAAAATGATGTTACATTAGATAATTTATCACTTAAAGGTCCTAACATTTCTTTAGATTGACATTAACCTTTCATAGGAGGGAGTTAAAACAATTCGGGCCCAGGGGTGCAGACTTCCCTGGGTTGGTGGTTGTTCTGAAGTAGTTACAGAAGGGACAAAAATTAGGGCATGAAAACCTGCCTGTCCCAACCCGCATCAATATTTAGTCATGAGGTGGGGTCCATTGAAGAGGTCAATCCATTTTAGCACATGGGTTAAAGTCACTTTGAAGATTTGGAGGTGTTAAGTTCATCTTTTAAGCATGCAAAATCAGAGGGCAACTCGACTGTTTGAGGGATTATCGTTGAAATGGTGTTGGAAAGGCAGCGTTCCACCATGTGAGACCTATAGCTTCAAGAGGCGGTGATAGTTTGGGTCACTTAAGAGGTTTGCAGGCCAAAAGATGCAAGAGGGCACTGGGCTACAGTCATTTGGAATGGCGAAGGCTTGACGGAGGTTCGGTGATGGAGGCCTACATCATTGGGTTTGCGGAAGGCTCCGACGTTCACTTTGTATATCATTGATTAGGAGGAAAAAAAAAAGGGTTGGGCTCTATGTAGTGGGCCAACGGAGGTTTTCTGGCCATTTCAAAATGGTGGGAGTGAGACAGAAGTCCACAAAAGTATGCCAGCTAGGTGTGGTCTACGTAGGGCTTGATCCTTGGTTTTTTTCGCTTTTGAGTTCAGATGACGACCATGAGTGTGGAAGCCGCCGGGAGGAAGGATGGGACGTAGAGGCCATTTGGAACAGCGGTCACACCATGGCAACCTGTGGATGGAGGTCCATGGTGAGAAGTCCGCAAAGGGACAATTACTTAATCATTTTGAGTGCAGAGGGGTTGGACGACAAAGTCGGGATGGAGACCCGGTCACAGGAGGAATCTTGGTATTTCACCGTTCGAAAGGGTTTGTAGTGCGACGACAAAAGGGGACCAGTGCCCCATGAGGGACGACCCAAAAAGAGGAGGCTACTTTTCTTTGAACTCAGGCGATGACTATGAAGGCAGGGCCGAATAGGTGGAGGAACTGGTTACGAAATCCATTTGAAATAGAAAATCCATGACAAAAACCCACAAGCGGAAGTCCAAGGGGAGAAGCCCATGATGGATTGAGACTTGGGAAATTTGGAAAAGTTGGGGTTCATTTGACAATCAACAGGGTGAGATCCATGCATCAGAACAGCGAGGTCAAATGGTCATTTATAATGAGAAAGCTTGATGGTCATTCCGTAGGCGGAGACCTAAGTTGGCGGACCCGAGAGGGGTTGAAGGATCTCTATTTGGATTTCATGAATTAAGCTAAGTTCAGGATGACCAAGTTGAAGGGGCCCTCCGTGAGGGTGAACCTGGAACAAGAGATTGCCATTGTTAAGTTTTAAGCATTTTTGAAAGATGGTGATGGCAATGGCGAGGGTACGGGCCCACAAGTGACGAAGGCCCTAGTTGAAGAATGGCTGTGGGGAGCTCCAGTTCTGCAAGTGGCCTATGGGGCGATTTTGAAGTCGATCAGGATTTCAACTCATGGGTCTTGTGCACCAAGGTGTGTGCTAGCTATTTATCAAGTTTTCTTTTACCCAGATCTAATAACTTTTGTGAAATTAAAGAAAACTTAGGAAATGGTTCACGAACAAAACCCCTTCCTTTGAGAACCGATGATCGAGGCTAAAGAAACAGTTAGCAACATCCTGGAATCAAAAAAATGAATGTGGCAGGCGTGACAATGACATTTGCAGGGATCTGTAACTCACTCTGAACAACTACCAAGTGAAAATGATAGCTCAGGGTTGGCTATTTATAGAAAATGGTGCATTTAATTCCTCTCATAAATGCTCATACAATGGTGTTCCAGGTTGGTGAATGGGAAACAATTCAAAAATGGCCATGGGAGCGGTAGAGACCGGCGAGCGAACAACAGTTGAGGATTCACCACTTAGATGGTTGGTAGTGAAAATGGAAACAAGGGTCACAGGTCCCACAGAGTGGAAGGACACTGGGAAAAGGTCATTTGGAATGGCCATGGAGTGAAGGAAACCAGTATGGGGCAAACTTGCACTACTCCAAGGATGCTAGTTCTAAGGATTGAAGGCACATAGCCAAGGAGGT
Organism: Sequoia sempervirens; assembly: GCA_007258455.2. Classification (NCBI taxonomy): domain Eukaryota; kingdom Viridiplantae; phylum Streptophyta; class Pinopsida; order Cupressales; family Cupressaceae; genus Sequoia; species Sequoia sempervirens. The sequence continues at coordinate 135,674 of VDFB02036209.1, forward strand.
TCCGCAAAGGCCTAAAGCTTTGAAAATTTGAGGGTATCAGAATATGGTCAACTCAAGATGATTCCTCTAAAAGAAAGAAGATCCCCATTCCAAAAGGGGCATGTGTGCTATGGTCACAACAAAACCCTTTGCATCGAACCTAAATAATTGCAAAATTCTCTCCAGATACTCAAAATTTTGATGCAAAATCAAGTGAACCAAGAAAGAAGAATACTTGAATTTATACTCAGTATCATAGGTCCGTAATTGCTCTAGCATCCCTTTGGCTATTGCATCAAAAAAATCCTAATACTTTTGATTTTTCTCCTTTTTAATCATAAAATACAAGCCCAGCTAAAAGGATGGACCTCTTTGTCATCATCAAGGCCATAAATTTAGGCCAACATTGAGAAAATAGACTATGTATCTTTCGTGAATTTTTTGCATGCAAGAGGAAAAGAAAATTGATCTCTCTCTGGTCTTTCCTTTGTTTCATCCTCATAAAATTTCCCCTTCTTAGTTCTGGCTTCCCAGAAACTTTCCATTTCTTCCTTATGAAAGCGTTCAATGCCTCTAGTTGTAGGGATACACAACATATCTCATATGGCCGCTACAGTGATTGTAACCTTAATCTTGTTAACAACAATAACTCATGTCTCCTTATTGAATCTTTTAACACATGCATCTACCAGCTCCAAGCATGGGTGTACAATAGGCAACATGTACTACAGAAAACCATAATTCTAGAGCTGAGATGTGAAACCTTCAGCTGACCCATGCTAAACCATTCTTTGAAATGCCCCTTCCCTAAGGCTTTTAGGGTTAGTTTCCTACTTTGGGTCAAAAATGTTGTCTACAAAATTGTTGCCTCTATTTCACCTACAGTTAAATCAGGCAAGATGATCAAATGTTAGATCTTCAAAGGTCAGGTGGGACATTCACACAAGGGAAAAGACTCTACATCTGTTGCCAGGTTGTGGGGAACCCAGTACAAGAAGCTACCCTAGAAGGATTCGGCAAGAAAATCATCTAAGGAGAAAGTCGGCAGAACCCTTCTAATGTCTGGCCGACTGACTGCTTGATTCCTTCCATCTCGTGCAGGTTGCTGAGAGCTAGTTTCAGTTATATAGAATGAGCCTGCAGAGCCTATCACCATAACAAAGAGGATTTGGTATGCCCTCTTAACGCATAGACTTTCCTTGACCGATAGGCCATTCAATCGCTATTCGGCGAGACTCTCGGCGAAGGGCGAAAAGATTCGGCAGGAGTCTCACCGAATGTAGGAGCCTCCAAAACGAAACAAGGGAAGCATCAACAAAGGATATCGCCTTCGGCAGGATGTCTTGTCGAAAGATAGGTGTCATGCCGAAGAGATCAAATGAGGTGGCATCGGTGTGAGTCTCACCGAACATAGAGGTTTCGACATGACATTTCGGGCTTGACAGGAAGTCTTAGCGACCAATCATTGTCTCGCTGATGATGTGATATCTTTAGTATGATTCTGGGCGACAGAGGGACATTTCGGCAAAGGTAAATGAAGTCGCCCAGAGGTCTTAGCAAAGGTGAAAGTCTTGTTGAAAGGAAAGATGGACCCTCACAAAGACAAAAGCGGTTCAGCAAGACTCTTGCCAAAAGCACAACGAGAGCTTTTCGAGCAGACAAAAGGGGTCTACAAGAGGTCTTAGCAAAGATAATGTTTCTTGGTGATAGACATGGGTTTCGGCAAGAATGTGCCTTCGGCGTATGTCTTGCTGAAAAATGAAGGAACCACTGAGGATAGAGGAAAGGCCTCGCCAAGACTTGAGGCTTTCACAATAGTGTCTCGGCGACCGGCAGGGGTTACGCTGACGGTTTTTTATCAAAGGTGTCTTCGGCATAGCACAAGAAGTTCAGGACGAGCTCTTCCGAATCGGCGGGAGTCTCAGCGAAGGAAAAGAAAGCTCGAACGGAGCAAGGATGGGTCGACAGAATATCTTGTCGACCAAGCAAGCTTTCTCCGAACTCAAAGTGAGCTCCGGTAAAACAAGGAGACTTCACTATAGAGTCTCGGCGACAAAGGGAGATGCCGATATGACAGAGACGCTCAGAGAGAGGGGATCCATCATCGCTGGAAGTCTTGCCGAATGTAGTGTTATCCTGCCGAAATAGGGTGCCTTCACTAAAAGTGGGGTTTTTTCGACATAATGTTTTGGCAATAGAATTATGTCTTGTTGATGGCCTCAGTGATAATCGATATGAATTCTAAAGCCCGCATAATGTCTCACCGATCATCATGTGCTGTGCTGATAGCTTCAGAGGGCCATGGTCGCATCGGCGAGACACTTCTAGTGTCTCGCCGGGATGTAATTTTGACTAAGGAGTTTTGACCGCCCGTGAATACACACGGAGTGAGCTCGACCAACCAGGGGGAGCTAGAGACAGGTCATGGCCGCTTGACTAGCAAAGAGAAAAACAATAGAACACCAACATAGTATGAATGCAACCCGATTCACGATGAACTTAGTAGCATTTAAGGCTTTCGGCTGAGTAGATCAATAGGACATGATGCCAGGAATTGAATGCAGTGGTTGCAGAAAGATCAGGAGAAAGCTTCTCCAAAAGCGGTTCTTCACACCGAAACTAACAACAGGGACACGTAGGAGCTTTAGCATTAATTCATAAAAGATATAAGTTAGATCTTTTCCTAAATGGGGATATTTTTGTAAGCCCTAATGGGCCAATATTAGTCTGTATATAAGGCATTTTTTCCTTTTTTGTAAATAGTTCTAAGGGCACACTCTGAAGAGTTAGTGATGTTCAATCAATCCTTTCTCAGTCAATGTATGTTTTCCGTAACTCAACTGGAATCCTGAATACAACATGAAGTTTACCTTGAAAGTTCATGTTCATATTGGTATTGATTCTCATTTCTGTATCTCTCTTTTGCACATGCAAGTCTATAACTGTGTTTTCACATTTCTGCATTTGTATCTTAAGGTTGTGAAATTGATCTCTCCTTCCCAAGGTGTATGTGTAGGCCAAACCTGTTAAGACTAAAGCCTTAAATCAGAAAGAGGTTGTTCTGGGTATGCAAATCAATTGAATTCAAGCTTTCAAGTGTGTGTTTTGCTGTGTTCATTTCATGATTCCTCATTAATACAGTGTATCACCATAGGTTTAGTCTCCATTTTTATGCATCTCTTCTCTCTTTCCTCTCAAAGAATCAATATCATAGGTGATACCCAAAGGAAGCCAGCCTTCTCCAGAGGTTCATTTCAGCTATAGGTGACCCACAGCCTTGGAGTGATCCCATGTTGCTCTAGAATGCTTAGTTTCTTATAAACTTTGCACAAGGTGCAATTCTAGGTGACAACAGTTTCTGGCACGCCCGGTGGGACAGGAATTTGTTTTAACTACTGGCTTGGTATGCAACTAGTGAATTATCAGGCTTTATAGAAGTCCTTTTGGCATACTTGGTGACTCCACAAAGAGGAAAAACTCCAGAAATCCATGCCTTCTTCAGTTTATGAGAAAAGTTCAGACTAGAGGCAACTCAGGTCCCTTTGAATATTTATAGTTGTCACCACCGAGAAGAAAAGGTAGAGCAACAAAAAAGAGGGGAACAACAGTTATTTACTCCAGAAGGGCTCAATCCACTCCATCTGTAAGATCACACATTGTTATCTCGTCTTTAGCTTTATCTAGAATACCGGTACAACAACATCAGATACCTTCAATGGGCACTCCAAGGAATCAACCCTTTGTTGCTTTCAATGGAGGGAGTCCCTTGAACTTGGCGCAACATAATGATATTCCAATGGCAGCCTTGAAAAGTCTGCCAATTTTCATGGGAGAAGATCAAACTACTCCCATTGAACATTTGAGAGATGTGGCTTCGTTATGCGGAGTCCAGCACATAATCGAAGAGGACGTTGCAGTGAGATTGCTAGCTGCTTCACTAAAAGGAAGAGCTATGCAGTGGTACAGGAGCCTACCAGTCAGTTCAATTGCAACATGGGATGATTTTGGAGAAAAATTGCATAAGCAATTCCAAGGCAGGTCTGACAACTTGTCTCTATTAGAGCAACTGACTACAATTAAGAGGGCTCCGCAAGAGCAGATGAACGACTTCAACTTGAGATTTCAAAGGACTTGGGATAGAATCCCTGCAACGGTGAGGCCACCTCTAGAGTATGCATTCCTATACTTTTTGAGAGCTCTAAACAGTGATATAGCTGTCATGATACAGTCAATGGGAGGAGTGTCTCTACCAGATGCCTTCGAAATAGCTATTAGAGCTGAAAACAGCTTAATACAAGCTGGCAAGCTTGCTCCCAGGCCACCAATCCCAATATTTCTAGAAACTCATGCAAACATCCCTTTGCAAATACCTCCTTTCACACCTTTACCAGCTCTACCAATGCTACCAGCTGTTGTTCCAACCGGTGACAAGCAAGAAAGTGTTGCTTCAAGCTCATCAAATGAATTACAAGAGATCAAAAGTCTTTTATAGACTTTTGGCAACAAGTTGGTGAACTTGGAAAAGCAACAGACCTATTCCAGGCCTTATTAATAGCAAAATTAGGCCTTAAGTCAGCCTTTTCAAGGCCAACAGTAGGAATTCCAAGGGAATAGACAGCAGTATCAGGGCAACTATCAGGGCCCAAGACAAAGTGTGAACACAAGGCCTTTTCAGGCCTATGCTCCAACACCTGTTAGTGCAGTCAGGGACCTGGTTCCTACTCAAAACAACTTAGCAACTGATTATGAGTGGTGCTACCCTTGTAACCAGCCTCATAATCAAGCCACTTGTTCAAATGGACTCTTAAATCAAGCATCGATGGTACAAAATGCTTCAGGTCCGCAACAGAGTGCATGTAATGATGCATCTTCTCAACATCAGGACCAATTCAGCAATGATACAACCCTGCTTAATTGGCAAGGTCAAGAATTCTGTGGGTTGAATGAGGATAGCTCTCCAATTGCAGCTAACACCAGGGCAAAGAAGAGAGCATTGGAGCTTGACCAAGTAGCTGATAAAGGAAGGGTGGCAGCTGTGGAACCATCTACCTCTCGAGTGACTAGTGGTTGGCAAAGAGATCAACTCCCAGACAAGGAGCAGCCATGCTTACAAGCTAATCATACTAGCGTAAAGGTACACAATAAAAATCCAATTGCACCTTTTAACATTCTTGATAGCATGAGAAGGACAAACGTAACCATGTCTATGTGGGATTCTTTAGTCATCCCCGGTCAAAAGGACATGTTACAATCAGCCCTATCAAGTTTGAAAATGTCTGATGAATCTGAGCCCCCAATAGGTCAGGTTAGAGCCGTGTTAACAAATGATTCTCAGGGAAATGGTCAGCAGCCTTGTATAGAGAATGAAAAAAGAGTTAAACCACCTCCTTTCTACGTGTCAGTAATTATTGGGGATAAATTAGTCCATAACCATATGGTAGATAGTGGAGCTAGCAGCTCCGTCATACCAAAACAGATTGCTGACAAACTTGGACTAAAATACCAACCTTTGGAGAAGGGAGTGATCCAATTGGATGGAACTTCGGTTAACACTTTGGGTATTATCATGGACTTAAACCTCACTCTCCATGCTTGTCCAAACTTTTCAGTCCCTCAAGACATATGTGTCATAGACCTTCCACCTTTCTTTTCCTTGTGTTTATCTAGAGACTTTACAGCCAAGATAGGTGGTTATGTGTCAGCCGATTGGTCACATATGCTATTCAAAACAAGATATGGGACTAAAGTTACCATCAAGTCTGAAAGGTTGGCCAAAGACCACATTGAGCCATATAACCCAAGCCCCATAAATGTTGCTCCTTTTGCTACAAATGCAAATTGTGTTATTGTTACTGACAATGAACTAGCTGCTGCTCAAGAACTTCAATCAAAAGTTGTTCCTGACATGCTGCTGCATGAATGGGTGGTTGAAAATGTATCAGACAGCCCTGGAGACCTCATTCAAGATGCTGGTATGGGAAACTATGTCATTCTTGAGCACAATACAGAGATTCCAAACTTAGAGAAAGATGTAGATCAATTATTGCAACCCCTTAATGGACTTTGGGAGATGTTCTTTGATGGTTCTAGAAGTAGAAATGGAGCAGGAGGAGGTGCAATGTTGATTTCTCCACAAGGTAATAAGTATTACTCTGCATTCCGTTTTGCTTTTGCCTGCTCCAATAACACTGCTGAGTATGAAAGCCTTGTTCAAGGTCTAGAATGGGCAAGAAAGAGAGGAATAACCAACTTGAAAGTCCATGGGGACAACGAATTAATTGTTAATCAAGTAAGGGCCCTGAATGTTGCTAAAAATGACACATTAAAGTCCTATAGAAACAGAGTGTGGAACATGCTCGAAGATTTTGATGCCTTTAATTTAGTGTCTATCCCAAGAAATCAGAACAAGCATGCTGACAGGCTCGCAGCCATTGGAGCATAGTTTGATATTCCAGATGACATCAGAAAGGAGAAGGTGCAGCAGTATGTCAAGGTCGTAGTCAGACCATCAATCCTTGACAACATCCATTGGAAAGTCTTTGATAGTGATGAGCAGATCCTTTCCTTCTTGCTTGAGTAAGATCAGTTCTCCATGGTGAATTAGGAAAAACTTAAGCAGCAGTATGGTGATCAGGTCATACAGCTAAAGACAAACAAATTTCCCAAAGGCTTGGTTACCTCAGAGTCTATTTTCAGTATTGATGATCAGCTCAAAAAGGGTAGAGCTGGCTTGCAAATCAAAGAAGAACACTATGAAGAGCTGGAGATCTTCACAGGTAAGCTCCTTAAGATAGGAGAACTTTGTTCACCTGAAGATAGAAAAGCTTTTGTTGCTTTGTGCCAAGAATTTCATGATGTCTTTGCTTGGGAGTATTCAGATTTGAAAGGATTTGATCCCCATATTGCTCAACATACAATTGAATTAGAGCCTAACACCAAGACAGTAAGATAGAAACAAAGGCCTTTGAATCCTAAACTTGAGCCTCTAATGATTAAGGAGTTGACTAAACTAGTTGAGGGAGGTATTGTCTTCCCTATCAAACACACTTCATGGGTTTCTAATCTTGTACCGGTTAGAAAGAAAAGTGGCGAGATAAGGCTTTGTGTAGACTTCAGGGATCTTAACCGACCCTCTCTAAAAGATCACTACCCACTGCCCTCCATGGAACGAATCTTGTAATAGGTTATTGGTTCTGAAAGGTTCTCCTTACTAGATGGTTTTTCAGGATATAATCAGGTGCTGGTTAAAGAGGAAGATTAGTTTAAGACTGCTTTTACAACTAAATGGGGCACCATGGCATACAAAAGGATGCCTTTTGGTTTGTCCAATGCTGGTGCCACGTTTCAGAGAGCCATGGACATGGCGTTTCAAAGCTTGATCAACAAGATTATACTGATTTACCTAGATGACATCACAGTTTATTCTAAGAATGCTGATGAACATCTGTTACATCTTAGGCAAGTGTTTGAAAAATGCAGAGAGTTCGGTATCTCTCTCAATCCGAAGAAGAGTATCTTTGTTGTCCACGAGAGGAAACTATTAGGACACATAGTGTCAAAGCAGGGAATCACTATTGAACCTGAAAGAGTCAGATCCATACTTGAGTTGCCGCTACCTAATCACAAAAAGGGCCTATAGAGTTTTTTGGGATAAATCAAATTTTTGAGAAGGTTCATCCCAGATGTGGCGAACCCGCTACAACCCCTAACAACCATGTGAAAGAAGAATGCAGTCTTCAGTTGGAAAAAGGAGGCAAAGCACAGTTTTGGAGAAATTAAAGAGGCGTTAGCATCTGCTTCGACATTGGTAAATTCTGACTTCTCTAAAGACTTCTTTTTATATGCTTATGGTAGCACAAGTAATATCTCTGCAATATTGGTTCAAAAAAATGAAGAGAATTTAGAACAACCAATAGCTTTCTTCAGCCAAGGTTTGGTCGACTATGAACAAAAATACTCCTTTGTGGAGAGGCATTTCCTCGCTGTGATCAGAAGCCTAAAGAAATTCAAGCCTTTGATTTCTCATAATAAAATCCATATTCTGGTGGCACACTCAAGTGTGAAGGAGTTTCTGTTGAATAAGGATCTAAATGAAAAAAGAGCAGGATGGGTCACCAAGGTCATGGAGTATGACATAGATATTAATATCACCAAGCTAGTAAGAGGCAAAGGTTTATGTGAACACCTTGCTTCAGGGTTGAGCAGTGAAAGTGAACTAGAAAAGGATGTTATCCTTGCTAACATGAATGAGCTTCATGATTCTCAAGATGATGTACCTATAGAGACAACCAATTGGGTCCAAGATATGACCCATTTCTTACAGACTGGTGAATGCCTATTAGGATTAAACAGAGCTAAAAGGAGATACTTCATATTGCAGTCTATACCATATGTGATGGTAAATAATGTTCTTTTTAAAAAGGATCTGAATGGTGTCTTATTAAGATGCATTCACAGTGACCAAATTGAAAAAGTGCTTCATGAGTTTCATGATGGAGCTGCAGGAGGTCACTTTGCTCCTAGAACTGCTGCCTGGAAGGTCATGAGAGTTGGTTACTATTGGCCTAGCTTGTTCAAGGATGCGTATACTTGGTCAAGAAAGTGCATCAAATGTGCTCTATTTTCAGGAAAGGAAAGGTTGCTAGCTATGCCCCTACACCCGATTCAAGTAGAACAACCCTTCATGAGATGGGGCATTGATTTCATCAGTCCAATAAACCCACCTTCCAGTGCTGGTCACAAGTGGGTACTTACAGCTATAGAATATTTTAAAAGGTGGACAGAAGTGGTTGCATTGAAAGAAGCAAAGGAATCCTCAGTGTTGAACTTCTATGAAGATATAGTCACCAGGTTTGGAGTGCCTGACTCCATCATATTTGATATTGCCCTTGCATTCACGGGTCTAAGGGTAACCGACTGGGCCGTTAAGCATGTTATTCATTTGAGCACATCTTCAAATTATTACCCTCAAGGTAATGGTCTAGCTGAGAGCATGAATAAGAACCTCAACAGAATTATTAAAAGGACCATAGAGGACAACCAAAAGACCTGGTCCAGTAGTTTAAAGAATGCACTTTGGGCAGACAGAGTGACCCCTAAGAGGTTTGTTGGTAAGTCACCATACATGTTGGTCTATGGAAAAGAGGCAAGATTTCCCCTATCTATGGAGCTACCAGCTCTAGACATTGTTCACCAACTGGAGATGCTTGAGGGACAGGACCCAATGTCTGTAAGGTATGTAGAGCTCATGGAGCTTGAGGAATCAAGGGACAGAGCAATGAAAACTTTGGAGGATCATCAACTCCAGATAAAGAAGACATTCGACAAAAGGGCTATAGCAAAATATTTTAAAGAGGGAGACCTTGTGCTCAGGTGGGACGTTCTTAAAAGTAGACCAGGCCATCACACCAAGTTCGACAACATGTGGACTGGTCCGTTTGTTATCACAGGCTGTAAATAACACAATTCTTATCAACTGGCTACAACAGAAGGAGATTCACTTCCTATCCCAGTCAATGGGATACACCTTAAAACTTGCTTTCGAGCCTGATAAGTGCCTTTCTTGTACATATCTAGTTAGGTTTTATGTTTTTGATAGTGCTTTGGACTATGGTTCGTTTGTTCTTTGTTTTTGTTCCATCTCCTAAATGCTGTTTTGATACGGTATTTTTTTTCTGTCGTTTTTCCCCTGTTTTGTCCTATGAGTCCCATGCGTATTACAACCATGTGCCGACTGACGTTTTATGTGTTCTCTGAGTTTTCCAATGAATCCATGCTCAATGGACAAGTTGTAGCTATTGGTTCTCATGTTTAGTAGGCAAACATCCTGCAAAGGTCGCCATAATTGTTGCCTCTATTTCACCTACAGTTAAATTAGGCAAGATGATCAAATGTTAGATCTTCAGAGGTCAGGTGGGACATTCATACAAGGGAAAAGACTCTACATCTGTTGCTAGGTTGCGGGGAACCCAGTACAAGAAGCTACCCTAGAAGGATTCGACAAGAAAATCATCTAAGGAGAAATTCGGCAGGACCCTTCTAATGTCTGGCCAACTGACTGCTTGATTCCTTCCATCTCGTGTAGGTTGCTGAGAGCTAGTTTAAGTTATGTAGAATGAGCCTGCAGAGCCTATCACCATAACAAAGAGGATTCGGTATGACCTCTTACTGCATAGACTTTCCTTGGCCGATAGGCCATTCAATTGCTATTCGGCGAGACTCTCGGCAAAGGGCGAAAAGATTCGGCAGGAGTCTCATCGAATGTAGGAGCCTCCAAAACGAAACAAGGGCAACGTCGACAAAGGATATCACCTTCAGCAGGATGTCTTGTCAAAGGATAGGTGTCATGCTGAAGAGATCAAATGAGTTTGCATCGGCGTGAGTCTCACCGAACATAGAGGTTTTGGCATGACATTTCGGGCTCGACAGGAAGTCTTAGCGACCAATCATTGTCTCGCCGATGATGTGATATCTTCGGTATGATTCTGGGAAAAAGAGGGACATTTCAAAAAAGGTAAATGAATTCGCCTGGAGGTCTTAGCGAAGGCAAAAGTCTCGGCGAAAGGAAAGATGGACACTCACAAAGACAAAAGCGGTTCGGCAGGACTCTTGCCGAAAGCACAATGGGAGCTTTTCGGGCAGACAAAAGGGGTCTACAAGAGGTCTTAGCGAAGATAATGTGTCTTGGCGATAGACACGGGTTTCAGAAAGAATTTTCCTTCGGTGTATGTCTTGCCGAAAAATGAAGGAACCACCGAGGACAGAGGAAAGGCCTCGCCAAGACTTGAGGCTTTCGCAATAGTGTCTGGGCGATTGGCAGGGGTTACGCCGATGGTTTTTTATCGAAGGAGTCTTCGGCATAGCACAAGAAGTTCAGGAAGAGCTCTTCCCGACTGACGAGAGTCTCAGCGAAGGAAAAGAAAGCTCAGATGGAGCAAGGATGGGTCGGCAGAATATCTTGCCAACCAAGCAAGCTTTCTCTGAACTCAAAGTGAGCACCGGTAAAATAGGGAGACTTCGCTATAGAGTCTCGGTGACAAAGGGAGATGCCGATATGACAGAGACGCTTGGAGAGGGGGATCCAACATCGCTGGAAGTTTGTTGAATGCAGTGTTATCCCGCCAAAATAGGGTGCCTTCACTAAAAGTGGGGTTTTTTTGACATAATGTTTTGGCGATAGAATTATGTCTTGCCGATTGCCTCAGTGATAATCGATATGAATTCTAAAGCCCGCGTAATGTCTCACCGACCATCATGTGCTGTGCCGATAGCTTCAGAGGGCCATGGTCACATCAGCGAGACACTTCCAGTGTCTCACCGGGATGTAATTCTGACTAAGGAGTTTTGACCGCCTGTGAATACACGCGGAGTGAGCTCGACCAACCAGGGGGAGCTAGAGACAGGTAATGGCCACTTGACCAACAAAGAGAAAATCAATAGAACGCCAACACAGTATGAATGCAACCCGAATCATGGTGAACTCAGTAGCATTTAAGGCATTCGGCTGAGTAGATCAATAGGACACGATGCTAGGAATTGAATGCGGTGGTTGTAGAAAGATCAGGAGAAAGCTTCTCTAGAAGTGGTTCTTCACACCGACACCAACAACAGGGACACGCAGGAGCTTCAACATTAATTCATAAAAGATCTGAGTTAGATCTTTTCCTAAACGGGGATATTTTTGTAAGCCCTAATGGGCCGATATCAGTCTGTATATAAGGCATTTTTTCCTTTTTTGTAAATAGTTCTGAGGGCACACTCTGAAGAGTTAGTTATTTTCAATCAATCCTTTCTTAGTCAATGTATGTTTTCCATAACTCAATTGGAATCCTGAATACAACATGGAGTTTACCTTGAAAGTTCATGTTCATATTGGTATTGATTCTCATTTTTGTATCTCTCTTTTGCACATGCAAGTCTATAACTGTGTTTTCACATTTCTGCATTTGTATCTTAAGGTTGTGAAATTGATCTTTCCTTCCCAAGGTGTACGTGTAGGCCAAACCTGTTAAGACTAAAGCCTTAAATCAAAAAGAGGTTGTTCTTGGTATGCAAATCAATTGAATTCAAGCTTTCAAGTGTGTGTTTTGCTGTGTTCATTTCATGATTCCTCATTAATACGGTGTATCACCATAGGTTTAGTCTCCATTTTTATGCATCTCTTCTCTCTTTCCTCTTAAAGAATCAATATCATAGGTGATACCCAAAGGAAGCCAGCCTTCTCTAGAGGTTCATTTCAGCTATAGGTGACCCACAGCCTTGGAGTGATCCCATGTTGCTCTAGAATGATCAGTTTCTTATAAACTTTGCACAAGGTGCAATTCTAGGTGACAACAAAAATCTTGCACCGCCTCTCTTTAAATATGATTATTTGATTGCACTGGCTTGGTGTAATCAAGTTGTCACTCTTCTCGTGCTGGGGCATTGGTGAATCAAACCCTCCCAAAGATATTTACGTAACTCGACCTCTTGGACGAGGCTCCATCCTTTCTACCAGATGTTGATGCTTCTGCCATTGTTGTTTTGAGAATTTGTAGAGAGTTTCTTTAGTGAAACAGTCACTTGATGTTTTAGCAAAAATATGCTTTTGGGTGTAGTTAATTCCTTTGCACATACATGCAGTTAAGGTTTTGTCATTAATGTTGGTCCACTAAATGCTGCCACCAAGGCAATATATGTGGATTTGGGATCTGTATCCCTCAGGAATGCCAAAAACACCGTGAGAATGGAATTAGTACATTCTTCCTATCGCCTCTTTCACAAATAAGCTAAATGGATTGGAAAGCATGATTTTAGCTATGCAAAATGTGCTTAAGTAGTGCAAGGTACTTTTAAAAGATGTGCCTATTTAATTTGTTAGAGCTTAATGCATTAATCAATGCATTTTCAAATAAGCAAGCTAGCTAGTGCTAATGATGGCAGAGGACACATGGCGATGATTTGCCTATGTGAGCATTTACTCCCAACACCCAAATTTATTTCTCAAGACCTCTTGCCAGATTTTTTTGTATGATTCATCTCTTTCCATCTTACCAAAAATAGATTTTTTGTTGGTTGGGTTTGCCGATGCATTTTTTTATAAATAGCTATGCCACCTTATTACAATAATCATTCAAAAAAAAGATTTTTAAGTTTAGTAATCTTTTCTTGTTATCTCTCATTCTACTAGCCTTAGCTTTTATTACCATCATGTTGTCTAGTCTAGGCATTCCCATTCGGCTCCTCCCATGAAGGCTGTAATACTCTTTCGCTAGTGAAATTACCAGTGATAGAATTAAGCGGCTGGTGAAGAAGAACGACTGCCTTATCGTTGTTGCATGCAAATGGGTCCTTAGAAAGGACTATGTGAAGGATGAAAACCAACTACGAAGCAAATCAAATGTCATTTCTCACTCTGTGGCCTCCCTTCTTGACCTAGACATAGCCAAGCCCTGGATAATTGTACTGTGCCATGTCGTGTTTGACTCCGTGTACTTGGATAGGCTCGACAAAATTGTGCAAGTGGCCATCCTTGGTGTCGGTATTCTGAACATCATGGACCTTTGTAGGCACGTCGATTATGTGGAGGACATGGTCTAGATACCCTCCCTTACTAACTTTCAAACCATGGACGTCAAGAGGCATCGCTTGATGTCCTGCCCTGCAACCACTTTCCTTTTGAGGGAGTTTGGCATGGAGCGCGTTGGTGGGATTGACTAGAAAAGGCACTTCAAGTTCCTAGCGTAGAACTGTAGGAATGAGGAATGAGGTCACTGGTGTGCTAGACTTGCATGTGTTGTTTTGACCCCTTTTCACCCTGTTAGAGAAGAAGAAGAAGAAATCGATGAGGAGCCACTTTTGGTTGTTTAGTGACGACTGGAGGCTTATGAATCTTACTATTTTTTGCTCGCTACCTCTCTTTGTTTCCTTTTGTTCTATAGCTCTTTTTTCGGTTTTCAAAAGAAGTTCAGCTTCTCTCAGAGCCTCGAGCTTGTATTATAATGTAATTTTTTTAATGAATATAATGTAGTACCTTTTTGTTTCTTCTAGCGTTACTCTCATGGCTTTATTCTAAAAAATAAATCATATTTTACAAAAAAAATTACATATGGTACATAACTATGAAATTTTTTAAAGGACTTGTGTATTTTAATGGAACAATTTTAGATAAATACCATTCACCGGTATATCTAGAATGTTATCTTTCATATCTTCTAGCTCACATTCTTTTCCTTGCACATGTTGATATGGAAGGTTTCCTTCCATAGCACTTCAAATTTTGTATGTTGTCCTAGTTTTGTAGTGTGCTCATCATACTTTAGTACCAGGATTCCCTCCCTGAAATATGGGTTGGAGATATTTTTATTGAACCATTTTTTTACTATTTGTTGGTGACTGATCATGGCTACCTAATATTTTTCTCTGTCTTCCTCAAGTTTGAGGAGTTATTCCAACTTTACTTCCATTCTGCCACTTTCTTCAATCTCTAGGGCTTTTAACAGTTGCAAGGTAGGGATCTCTATGGAAATAGGTAACACCACCTCTTTTTCGTATACTAGTTCATAAGGGGAGGCTTTCAGGATCTGCTTGGGCATAATCTAGTCTTCCCACAAGGCAGCTCACAAGTGCTTGTGCCAATCCCTTTGTCATTCTAACCTGATGCACTTGATTAACTTAATTAGGTTTTTGTTGGTCGACTCTGCTAACCCATTTCCTCGTGGGTAGTAATTTGATGAAGTTTTAAGGTAAACCCCATGTTTGATAGTGAAATCCAACATCCCTGAACCCACAAAACCCTAAGCATTGTCGAATATGATGGTTTTTGGTGAACCAAAACTTGTTACTAACTCCTCAAGGAAGTTGACGATCTTAGCTTCTGTAACATTTTTTAGGGTGACAACCTCTGTCCACCTTGTGAAGTAGTCAATTGCTGTAAGGATCCACTTATGGCCAGCACTAGAAATAGGATTTTTTATCCTGAAAAAATCCAAACCCCATTGAGCAAAGGGTTCCTTCGTTACAATTGGGCTCAAAGGAAAGGAAAAATTCTTGCTTTTGCCAACAAAATATTGGCATTGAGTGCACTTTTGCACCAAATGGTATGCTTTAGAAAACATAGATGTCCAATAATATCCTAATCACATTATCTTTAAGGTGATAGTCTTGGTGGAGAAATGTCCACCCTCAAGACTGTCATGAAATTCATTAAGAACTCTTTCCACCTGTGGCTTATTCAAACATTGAAGCAGGACACCATCATAATTACTTTTGAATAAGATACCTTCAATTAATACATATCTGGTACCTTGCAGTCGGTAGTATCACCTCTTGTGAGATGGAAGGTTAGTCAGGTACTGCCCCTTTTTCATATATTGTGTTTGATCCGTCAGGACTCATTAGACTCGAACTAGTTTGTGTAGACTTGATCAATCTCCTTCTCAGCTAGGGAAGTTGATTCATGTGCAAGATATTTGCACAGACCTCTTCCTCAAACTAGATTGGTTGGTTTAATATTCACATTGTATTCCAAGATCTTAGCGATCTAGTTGGCCCTATTTTCAGTTATCTCGCCCTTAGTGATATACTCCTGCACACTAGGATGTGCAATGAGAATAGTGATTCTATTGGCCGACACCAAATTTTGGAACTTCTTTAGGATTTTAACAATAGTGAAAGCCTGCTTTTCAACAAAGTTATACCTGACTTCATATCCTTTAAGAGTTCTTGAGTGAAATGCAATGGGATGCTCTCCATTATTTCCTTCGTCCTTCTGAGTGAGTACTGAAGCTATGCTATGCTAGCTATTGTATACATAGAGTAGAAAATCCTTGGAAAAGTGTGGGTTAGCCAACATTGGAGTGGTGGAGATAGCCACCTTTATCTGCTTGAAAGCTACTTTTCCTTCGGGGGTCCATTTGAACATTAGGTTCTTTTTAAGCATTAGCGTGATAGGTCTCTTGATCTCTGCAAAGTCTGAAATGAACCGGCTGACAAAGTTGATCTTCCCTAGAAAATATTACAGCCCTTTTTGATTCACCAGTAGGGGCAAATCCATTATAGATCTCACCCTTTCAGGGTCTATTGCTATTCCCTCCTTCGATACCACAAAACCAAGTAGCTTGCCTTGGGGTACTTCAAAAACACATTTATGGGATTCAAAGAAATCTCGAACCATTGGCATTTCTAGAAAACCTTTTCCAGATGATCAAAGTGATCATATTTTGACTTTGAAAAGACCATTGGGTGAAATCACATTATTGTGTCTCATTTTTTGCCCAAGATGGACATTTGCATCAACATTTTTAACTGAAACTTCATATTCTAAAACCTATAGTAGCTAAACCGTTAAGAATTTGAAGATGATGTGAACTAGTGATTTGTGCCAATTTGTGTGTAGATTGTAAATATATATTTTTTCAATTTTTTTGAAATAAATCTTGAATCTTTCAAACTATCCTTTAATAACTAGTCTTAAATAGAAAATAACATTTTCAGAAAGTAGCATTTGTGTCGTACAACATAACTTCTTTTATATCAGGGATTAAATTCTAATTTTTGAAATATAGATTCTCAACATCAATATCTAGGGAAAGGATATGTTTTCATATTTTTTTGTTGCATATTTTTTTTAAATTAATTTTTGAAGTCACTATAACTATAATTTAGACATACATGTGTGTCATACAACCTAACTTGTTGTGTATATATCAAAATCCAATTTTTATTTTTTGGGTGAAACAAGGACATCAATACCTAGGGAAAGGGTATTTTTTGAATTTTTTTTACAATTTTTTAATATTTCTCCACCTCTGCACAACAAAGAGCTTGATATTTAGAGAAAAACATATGTTTAGTAAAAAATAAAAATTAAATACATGATAAAATGAAAATATATCAAAACTATACTTGTTGAAAAGCTTGTTTCAAGGGCTACAATCTTGCAAAATATAATTTTCAAATGGTTCTATTTAATCCCTCAAAAGGTCAAGAAAAAGTGGTTTTTTGCCAACATTTTAATAGGTGCGAAGGAGACTCCATTGTGGGTATGATTTAATATTAGAGGGGTTATATCCAAGGGAGTTTGATCTAAAGGGGTCTTATATATCCCTCTTTAGTTAAAAACCTTTAGATGGAGCCTCTCAAGACTTAAATCATTAAGTTTTCTAAAAATAGTGATTTATGGAAAAAATTAGCACATCCCAAAAGTGAGACACACTATTGTGGTAGCACCCCATTAGATCATCCAAATATATTAAAATAATCATATTAATTAATCCTCTGAAAGAAATATCCATTGCTTGTTGAAAAGTCACACCAGCATTTGAAATTCCGAACAACATTTTTGAGTATGCAAATGTTCCCCACTTAGTAGTAAACGTTGTTTTATGTTGGTCACCTTGCTTTACATATAATTGGTTATAACTCGAGAAGCCATCAAGCAATGAAAACATCTATGATCTGACCATTGTTTGTAGGATCTTCTCCGTTGATGGCAAAGGGTAGTGGTCTTTTAGCCAAGCTTTATTCAAATCTTTGAAATCAACACAGAGCCTAATATCACCATTCTTTTTATGAATTAGTACCAAATTAGACACCCAGGTGGAATTTTTAATTAGATATATGATCCTTGATTCAATTAATTTGGCGAGCTCTTGTGCCATCAATGCTTCGACCTTCAGATTGACCGGCCTTTTTTTTTGTCGGACGAGCTTTGCCCCATTGGCCAAGTCAATAGTATGTTGAATTATGCCCGGATCATACTCTCTAAGATCATCATAGGTCCAAGCTATGACCTCATCATATCTAAAACATAGGTCCTTTAGTCTTTCTTTATCCTTCTAAGGAACTTCCCTTCCAGCCTTTAAATTTCTGCCACTTTTGACATCAAGCTCTTCATAATCCCTCACATTCACAGTGAACCTTTATTTTCTATTTTTTGCGTCCTCATAGTTGAAAATATTTTCAAGAGAGATTAACCATCGAGAAGCTTATTTCCTTTTAACTGGATAACTTTCCCTTTGGGAGATTCTATTTATGGTTGTGAATGGTTAGAAGCTTTTCTTGATTTTTGCAAAAAGGCGGTGACCTGCCTATCATCCTAAAATACTTGCATATTTTGATCATTGTCAGGAATTTTCAATTGGAAAATGATCTGTACTGCATTTTTCTTTGTTGCTAAATTGGAAACTAGTTCAAATTGTGAACCTATTGAAGCCATCCAATCGACAACACTATTTTGAGATCGAGGAATGACTTGTATATTAAAAGCTTCAAAAATTTCAATTAGATCCCATATCCGATGTCTGTATGACTTCATTCTTATATTCTTCATAGCCGCTTTCCCACGGACTTGGCTCACAACTAACTCTGAATCTCTGAATACTTGCATTCTCTTTACACCCATTTGTTGTACAAGAACCAGGCCATGAACAAAGGCTTCATATTCCACATCATTGTTCGAGCATGGGAACTAAAAATGAAAAGCCTTTAGGAAACCAACTTTGCATTTGGCCCCATCAAAATATAATGTCCACAGACGATTGTCACCTGAATCATCATGTTCCTCCCAATCCTTTATCAATTTTGGAAAGACTTGATCATCATTAAAGATCACATAGGTGCCTAGTCCTGTCTCATGAAATTTTCCAAATGGATCGGAGTTGATGAATTGGTTTTGGAGGAACTCTTCTTCGGAGGTCCAATCACTCATTTCCTCTTCATCTTTGAGCATATCTACACAGTACCTCTCCCTTTGTGAGAAGGAGGTATGTGTTGCTTGAAAGCATAAGACTGCATTGTCTGCTATATGTTATGGGTGGAAAGATTCAGACAGGTTTTTCATCTTCACCCCATACTTGGTTCTTAATATCAAGTGAGACCAATTGAGCACTAAATATTTGCCATGCTTTGTGGTGAAATCTCTTGAAAGACACATTTTGAATACCAGGAGAATGTCTATCACAACTATTTCTTGTGTGACCATTTGGCTTGGACATGAGAAGAGGGTTAAAGAAAAATATTTAATATGACCAATGGTCCGAGCCTTCTTCCTATCTAATTGCATGATTCCCTTCTCGAGGGACTCATACTTAAATTTTAGGGCATCAGCCACTTATTTCAGCACGATCGTTGTACTAGCTCCTGAATCAATCATGTTATTATGCAAAATCTTATCTCCCACAATGAGTGTCAAAAAGAAAGGTGTGGGATTTTTCTTTCTTACCTCTTTCTCTTTTTCATTTCCCACATCATTCACATAAGCTATGACTTTTGAAGACTGAGGGTTCGATGCAGGCTCTTAATCTTTATCTTGATCACATGATGCAGTTGTATTTGTTTGTAAGACTCGTTCTTCTTTCTTCAATGCTTCTTGGAGAAACGTTTTTTGTTTGGGAATAGATTTGACATCCCACCGAGATACATTAGTAGGCGCCTTCTTTAGTTGTTCCACCACATTGAGCATTTTGACTAGTAGGACCTTGGGTTTAAATGGTGGTATCTCTCTCATCTTCGGGGGAAAATGATTCATCATGAATGGGCTCAGCATCTTATTCATCTCCTTCTCTAGAAATGGTAGAGTTTATGACTATTGAGTAGGTCGTCCAGTAGCCTATAGAGTCTACTTTTCTTATAGTGACGTTTGACGTGGCTATGGATGCGAAAAAGCTTGTTGTATGTATTCTCCTATGATCCTTCTTTTAGATCTTGTGTTGTATTCCAATTTTACTTGTGGAGAACTAGTCATGGGAGCTTTGTTTATGAATACTACATCTTCTTCCTCTATCCATGAAAATAGCACTTGGTTAGGCACAATATCCAACTCTTTCTCTAAAGACATTCGTTGCATTTGCGCTCTAAAGTGGGCATTTTCCATTTCATGAAATTGATATTCTTTCGTATTCAGGAGGATGCCCTTGCTTCTTTGTTCCACTATATTTTGTTGTAGATTTCCCCTCCGACAATTCTAGGGCATGTGAATATCACTGCATGGGAAGCACCATACGTTCTCATCTTCTGCTAGGTTATTTTGGCCTAGGATTAATTCTTTACTCTGGTTGTCCTTGACTCTTTGCAGTGGCATAGTGACTGAAACTATTTGATTTTTGGACATTGTTTATTGACCTCCTCCCTTTGAGAGCCCTTGGTATGTGTTTTGTTGATAGGATGGCCTTCCTCCACCATAGGTCTAAGTGGCTTGTTTTGGAGGCACCGCTTGCTGAAATTTGGTGAGGACTAACTTGTTAGCAAAATACTGCATGAGACTCTTCATATCATTGATGTCCGCTATTATAGAGGAAGATCACGACGTTCTTGGCTGTCCGACGGGGTAGACGTACATGGACTGTGACATAGCATATGTCGCCACTTATGAAGTGGAAGTGCTTGGAGTAGCTTATTTCCAAGGACCACCAAATATTTCTACATATACAAGCATCAAAGGTCATGGTGGAAGCTTCCCAACGTCGATCAAACTATTCTCTACACGCATGGCCAAATCGCATGTGTCGAGTAAGATATCCCCTCCCATAGAGATTATCATAACCATGATGTCTAAATTGAAAGCCTTTAGGTGGAACATAAATTCCATTACAACCGGGGGTTGGGTAGTTACAAGAATTATTTTCCATCTTTTTTGAAACCTAGTGTTGAAGTCGCTCATGGCCTCTTGCAGGGCTCTTTTGATGGTAATTAATTGGTATAGTAACAAGGAGCGATCTCTCTTCTCTAAGAAGTGTTTGAACAAACTCTCTCCAAGATGATCCCAGGAGTGAATAGAATTGGAGGCCAAAGATCGATACCAATCTTGAGCTTTTCCTTTGAACAAAGCAGCCAACAACCTAAGAGTGATATTTTCTTTTGCCATGTTATGTACCCTGCATACCTCTACTATATCTTGGATGTTTTTGGAGGGGGTTTTGAATTCTTCTCCAAAAAATTTTTGGAATAGCCTTGAGGGCATTAGCGAGTATGGTAGGCCATATGTCTAGGGGTGTAGGAAGTTGTAGCAAACTACCACTATCCCAGGTTATGAAATTTCTAGGAGCAGGGGTAGCGACGTGAGCTATGGAGAACAAATTCCTATGAATCTAGTAAACTAGTATTCTGATTTGAAAATTTTGGCCTCTAGGTGGAGTGGATAAGGCTCTAGATCTTGGGCTTTCACTTCTCACCCTGTTAATCCTTACACGTGATACAAAACCTATAAGTCTTCTTCTCCTAGATACCGAAGCAGGTAACTGGGAGTACTGGAAATGACCCTTTGAGGATGCTCTTGTTTGGATTTTAGGCATCAAAATTCTAATCTCTTTCCCTGGCCTGATTTTAGAAATATTTATGACTTCTAATTAGGCTAGGTTTTTTGAGTCCCACCAGGTGTGCCAGAAAAAGAACTTTTGATCATCAAAGCTTGTGCCTCTCCGACAACCTTATGGGAAATTCAGCAAGTGGGGGACTCATTTGCACCTCACTGAATACCTCTAGGATTTTATAGAAAGCTGACTCTTCTTTGAGTTTGGAGAAAAGGGTAGAAGGAAATGTAAGCATAGAATATGAAAATGGTGATGCGCTAAAGATTTTACAACATTTCGAACCCAATTCTTTTCTTATGAATGATATAGTAGACATAGAATGCCACAACCCTTCATTGTTGGGAAGAGAATGAGCAACAAAGGCTAAGTACAAGCATAGTGTAGTCTTTCAAATCTTCCCATGGGAAGTTCTCATTAAGGTCCAATCAAGCATAAAAGTTCCAAAAGTTAATAGAAAACTGTAGACACGCAAAATGTACAAGTTGACATTGCGCATCTCACTCTGATCTACTAACATCGTTTCTTCCTAAATCATCCCTCGGTCTAGCTGTTTAATCAAATTCCCTTATTTGATTAAATTCATCAATATTCGTCTCTTAATTAAATAAATTATTTTGTCTAATTAAGTCACTTTCCTTGTTAATTAAATCAATTCATCTCTAATCCTATTTAATTAAATAATCAATTTATTTGATTAAATCTCTAAAGTCTATCTGTTAAATTAAATAAATTAAAACCTTATTTGATTTAATCTAACACCATCCCTTTTAATTAAATAAATCAAAATCTTTATTTAATTAGCCTCTTATCATATTCCTCTCTTTTTGATTTAAATTAATCCAAAATCTAAATCAAATTGTCAAATCTTTAATATCTTAAATTAATCAAGATTAATTTAATCTTAATCCATCAAATCCTCTAGATTTTGCAACTTGCACATGAAAATAGACTTATTTGATTTATTAAATTTCTATTTTCCTTCAACAAGGCATCTTTTAAGGAATATTCCCCTAATTTGAATTCAAAATCCAAGAGGGAATAAGTCCTTCCAACAAGGCATTTAAGATCTCTTACATGTCCTTTGCCTTGAGCCAAGTGGCATTTAATGCAATTTTCTTTCCCCCTCTTACATGTCTTTTCTCAAAAATTCAAATTCAAAAATGCATTTATTGGCACATTTGTCAAAACTTGCTCATTCCTCACCCAATCACATGTTGACAAGTGGCATTATATCATTGGTTGAATCTTTGTCCCACATTGCTCCATTTTGGCTTTGTTTCCATTTCAACATTCTATAAATAGAATGCTTCACCATGCATTTGATCATCCACATTTCAAGCAAAGTTACCATGCTAAAATACTTAGCAATTCTCATCCATCTCATTGAATCATAGCTAGGTTTTTTGCAGATTTTAGCTTGGAGCATACATTCAAAGCTTCATCAAGTGGATCAATCATCTTCAATCAACATTTGCATTCAAGGAGTTGGGAAAGGGAAAATCTCCACACACCTATTTGCACCAACTCCCTCAAGAGATCAAGAGTTGCTTGCATTAGATAGGATTTAATTGTTTCATTTGTGTTCTTCATTTTCATTTCTTATCTTTTGCAAATTTCAAATGGATTTCTTGAGGAATCATTGGTTTCTAATCTTGTGTTTGATCTAATTGTTTGCTTGTTTATTGTGTTTGTGCAAGGTCTAGATTCAAATGGTTCATAAAAACATTCAAAAATCACATAAACCCTTCCTCTTTTTACAACATAATATGAAAACAACCCTCCTTAAAGATCATGGAGAAGTTCAACAAACATAATCCACTTTCTACAAGTTATCATTATATCATAAAATCCTACAACATGAAAATCAACTACTCAAACTATCGAATTAAACTTAACATAGTGTTTTTATTCTGAATGAAAATGTAAAGAAGGAAACTTGATAAAGGCCATACCATGCATAGATTCAAAGATTTCTTCCAAACAAATTGTACTGAAATATTAAATGAAATTAAAAAATAAAGGTCGGATGCCAATCCAATGATAGTTTGATTTTAAACAATATAACATGCCAAAGAGAAGCAATGTTCTACCAACTTTTAAACTTCTAAAAAATATCTCTATAACTGAAGAAAACTAAAAGAACTTTTTAATTTTTTTTTTTTTGTTTGGTGTTGCCTCCTATTTATAGCTAAAAAGAGAGAACCATCATCAATATTCCAAATGCAGATACTACTACATGCCTGCATCTGATAGCTCACGATCCGATTGTAGATCTTGATTAGATTCATGGAAATCCTTGCTCATTAATTCCCAACTACCTCATTAATGTCCTTTAGATATTTAGCAAAGACCACCATTTAAAAACAATTGGATCCTAGAAAAACAACTTGGAAAAAATTTGATTTACCAATCACATAGGTTGACGGTGTTGACTCAAAGGTTCCAACTTGAAAACAAGAAAGACCCAACATGTTCTGACAAACTCCATAAAGAGATCACTCCTTAAAAGTGCAACTTTCCCAAAGCGAAGAGATGACATGTTGAGCGGGTGTGGAATCTCAT
Organism: Sequoia sempervirens; assembly: GCA_007258455.2. Taxonomy (NCBI): domain Eukaryota; kingdom Viridiplantae; phylum Streptophyta; class Pinopsida; order Cupressales; family Cupressaceae; genus Sequoia; species Sequoia sempervirens. The sequence goes on from VDFB02036209.1 coordinate 159,502, forward strand.
ATTTATGAAAATTTCCTTTAAGAAAATCCTCGTCGAGCTGACACGTACCTCAACTCTCTCCCGAAAGGAAGACCATAAAAAAAATCCGTGCAGCCACCACGTGGTGCATTGCGTGCCTTTCAGAACATATTTTTCTTTGAGCACAAATTCCTCCCAAAGCCAAAAACATATAAAATCCGAAAACCAAAAGAAGAATAAGGGAAAAATTGCTTCACACATACATTTATCAAAAACTTATCTATATGTACACATTCTTATGCATTCACATAGACCATGCAATAATGACATCCACTTGTGTACCTAAATTAGTACATCCATTAACCATCTTGATCTAATCATTTCCACGTACTAAATCAATTTTGTGGATGCAAGGTTGACCTTGGTCATAAAATTGACCATTAAAATTCTAAAATTCAAATTCAAATTTAGTTGACTTACACCCATCCCACTAATTGTTATAAGTTAACATAACACAAAAGTGAGTGATTTGATGCTATTTACATGTATTTTAAAAGAATTCATTTGCATCTCAAGGAATTTCATCATCATCTCATCTTAGGGAGCAATACATTTGGAATTTTTGCACCAAAATGGAATCTAGATTTGCATTTTCATCCCTAGGAGCTCCCCATGTTTCCAAACTTGACCACTAGATTTTTAAAATTCAAATTCAAACTATGTTAACTCCCTCAAATTATATTGGTCATTGTGAACCAACTAAATACATAGTTACACTTTGGTGTTATGTGCTTGTATTTAAAAGCATTCATTTACATCCATTTCACATCTTTAGACATTTGATCATCCTCTATTATTTTAAGGAGTATAACATTTAGAATTGGTGCACTAAAAGCGAGTATAGATTTGCATATTCAACTTAGGAGCATTTGTATGATTAATATTTGTTGTCTTCAAATATTTTCCTAAGATTTCTAGGGTTGACCTAGGAGAACAGGTTCCCTAATAACATAACAATAATTCTTCAAAGGTATTGTTTGACACCATTCATCTCAAATAATAGAAGAAAAGAAAACAAAGAATGATTAAATGACATGTAGAGAAAATATACACACTATGCAAGATCAAATTGCACAGAAAGGATAAATGTGTATATTTCATCAAGTAGAACGCACAGTCCAAACGTAAACTAATAAAGGTAGTATTTCTAGATCAATGATAGATAAAATTTCAATACTACATCATAAATTATCCATTCTTCAATGATAGACCTAGGAGCACTTTTAAATTAGATTGATTTGTCTTTGTTGTATTATTGTTTATGCTATGAGATACTCAAGATCTTAATCTCCAGTTGAGAAGGGGCGCTTTCTTAAACCCTACTATGGTTGGTCATTATAACAACAATGCCATTTTTAATGGTGGGTATGTTGAGACCAACTTGGGTGACCAAGAAGACTATGATCATGATGCATCTATGGCTTAATAAGATATGCATCTTACAAAAAAAATTTGATAGATGCATCCATACAAGTTGAATCACCTAATCAATTGGAAAATCTCATTTATAATACACTTGTGAGATGTCCTCATGGCATAAAAATATCACAAGACCTTGGATTCTTAATGAATCTTACTAATAGTGTATCCTCCAATCTATCATCTTCTTCCAACCCAATCCTTCCTAACACTTCTGTAGCGACCACTACTATCTACCCTATTATTACTCCTACCTTATTCCTAATTGGCTCTATTTCCAAATATGGCTAACTATATGGTTACACTAAACCTTCGTCACTTTTATTAGTGTTTCCATATCTTTAACATTCCACCATCTCTAACTCTTATCATTTCCATGGCTATTAATTTTACACCATTCACTCATATTACTCATGTTATTTCCCTATCTAAACACTTGACTAGCACTTCTTATACTATATCCATACCATTCATTGTCTTTTCATGCCTATTTCTTCACAAAATATCTTTACTTCCTCTACCATTTTGCATATTCTCAATTCCACATTTTTTCATATCACTACCTTGGGTACACTTGTACAAGAGAGAAAATATAAAGAAAGAGATTAAGGCTACATTTTATAAAATCCTCCACACCACATTTCTTTAGTTGTTAAGGTTGTCGCATACCTATTCCCTATGAAATTCATGACTTCTAAATTTAAAATATACAATAGAAAAAGAGACCCTAGACTTCATTTACAATCATTTGTGACATGTATTGATTTTTCCTATGAGATACAATTTTAGCTAAGTTGTTCCCATTAACCTATAGCATTATGTTCAATAATTGTGTTCATTACCTTTAGGTTCCTTTAAGTTATTTTATGTTAATGCTACCACATTATCACAAAATTTTCATATTAGCATTGTGTTGATGAGTGTTTTTGCACAATTGTTTTTAGATACAATACTAAGTATTCTATATCTCTTGTAAGGAAATTCAATCCAAATAAACTAGAAAAAGACCACCCCAAGTCTTCAATTGTCAAGGCTTGTCTTGTGAAAATAACTCATAGTTTAATGTATTGTTGTTTTACAAAGAACCTTACATTTTACACATTGAAAACTAATGAGGGTTCTAATAAGATTTGGATTAATACGAGAACCATAAACAAATATTTGGATATGAGATCTAAAAATAACTTTTAACCTTATGATTTAACAATATTTGAAAGCTTCTCCTAAAACTAACTCTCTTCTTTTAAATAAAATTTGAAAGATAGGGTGAGAAAAAAAAAGAGATTAAAAATTTCTATGGCAACCATAATAATAATACAGTGCATCAATTAGACAAATCCCTTAAATAAACCAATATATGTTTAATTAGAGATAAACTCACAACACTGCAAAAATAGTGAAATATTCAATGGATGTAAACATTTTCAGGTCGTACACATTCACTCAAATACCCAAGTCGGGCACAAATTAAGCAAATCTTCACAAAAAAACTTAATTCTAATATGGGTTTAGACTAACCATGCAAAGTAACTCACAAACAACAACCCACAAATGGTATGAACTAAAGATATATTAGATATATTTAACACTTCATCATCAATGTACTTGAACTTTAACTAACATTTGAAAAGGAAATATGAGAAACTATTGAAACAATCCATAGAGCACTAAATCAATGCTTCTAATTTTATTGATTTCAAAATAGTATTGATTACAATAATTATTGATCTCTCTAACACCTAAAATTGAAACTATATGACCCTTCTTGAATTGTAAATATTGTTGCTAACTATATCTAACTTTGTACAAGGAAGTATGAATGTATTTTATAGGAGAGGAAAAGAAACCTTGGCATACAATAAATTATTAAGAATCATCTATCACCAAGAGCCTAGATTAGATTTTCATTTAATAATTGGAGTTACATTAAATAATATTTATCCTCCATCTCCAACTGAATTTAGTTATAAATCTACCTTGAAAAGTGTCTCTATAGGGAAAGACAAAATTACACCTCCTTTGCATTGAATTTTCAAAGATAGAATACCTTTTGGGAGATAGGATAGCTAGGAAACAACTAGCACATATCTAGCACAACTGGGATCTTCATCTAGGTTCAATAACCAAGAGACAAAAAAGTGGCATGCTTTCCCAATAATTTCTCTAGGGAAAGGAATATTCCTACATGAAACACATGCTTGCACAAATGTGTCACATGAAATTATCATTAATTACACTTCTACCCTTGGTCTTTTCTCTAAATGTGTACTTTACAAACACAATCAACACTGTGGTGACATCATCAAGTTGAGGACTTATTGTAACATGCACTCTGAAAATTTTTGTATCATAATGTTGATGGGTGTTTTTGTACTTCTCAACAAAGACATCACACAAGTGTGATGTCTCTCTTGAAAGATGAAAATATGTAACTAAGTTTCAGAAAATCACCCCAAGGTCTCTCAGGTGTTAGGTCATGACAATGCAAGAATAGCTCAGTTGTTGTGATTTGCTAGTAATGACAAGGGGCCTTTATGGTTCACAAAGCATGGAAGTTTTAGGTCTACAAATGCAGTTTCAAAGTTCTGGAAATGAATGAATAGTAATTGCACACTCAGAATAGCAAGTTGAAACTCACTTTAATCACCAAATTTGACATTGTTATAGTGCTTGGAATCCTAAAATAACATAGATTTAAAAGAAATATCAAAAGGGAAAAGGGTTGAGAGAAGTTATTCTAACTCTAAACCAGAATAAACAGTAAAAAGGGAGGATGTTATAATAGATAGAATCCCATAAAATTGAGTTTTGCTTGACCAAGAGAAACATACAACTACATAAAACTAGTGCGATCTTCCAGGGGTCTTTGTAGATTTTTAGACTGTACATTCACCTACTTAGCATGAATAATAGTTTAACTTAGGTGCAACATGTAAATAAGCTTAGACAAGATTTACAAAGTGATCTATCATCAATAAACCACAAAAGAATGAGATAGAAGTACATCAAATGCTATAGCAAGCAGGCACCATTAAAGCCATTCAAGAAAATAGCAAACTAAAACAAACATGGAGGTTGAATCATGCATGAATAATGAGAAAACTCAAAAAAAAAAACCCAAATTAAATGCAATGCTTCCTTCTATTGCTTCAATATGCCTCTTAGAACAATTCACCACCTTTACAAATGAGGAGAAAGCCCCTATTTATAGTTTTCCAAAAGAAGAATGAATGGACAAGATTCATTTTCAATGAATGGATCATATTCATTATTGTTTAGGTTTCACCTAACCCCAATATTTTACAATATAAAAAAAGACTCTTTTGTCTTTTGTCTATTTCATCCTGTAGTTGTTTTCTCTTTTAGCTACCTTTTTTGTGGCTGTAAATTTCTAAAACCTACCTTTGCTGACATATCTTATGCATTCCTTCATCCAATCAAGTAGGTCTTGTTGCAGATTTGAGTCAATGAGGAGAGGAAATATTCTCCTTGATCCTGATGGACAATTCTTTACATAATGAAAATCATCATCATTTGATACAAACACTAGCCCTTGTTGAAATGGATTGTAGAAAACAAGAGTGTGGGAATCATTGAACATTATGCAACACAAAAAATGAACAGACGGTGGCTGAACATAATGCGAGTGGAATTCCATACCTTGACTTTCACAAAAAATGTTCCCGCATGTAGAATTTACATCCATTACCCTCCCCTTAGATCCATATTTAGGCTCCCAAATTCATTGCCACGATTTCATTTGAAACATAAGCCCTTCATGAATGGAGCTCTCGTAATCATCACAATTCACAATATTCATAGGTAAATCCCTTCGCGAGTACATTTCCATAACTCAAAAAGTGAGAAAATCCTCATATGTGAATCCATATATAGGAACATTTTTAGCAATCTCCCTTATGGTATCATTTGCAACAAGACCCTCTTTATATTACTACTTTATGATTAAACCCTTGCAACACAACAAATTGAATGAATCAAACCCATAAAATATTAAATACCACTTGAATCATAAAGCCTCGAGTATTTATTATGAGTAAAGTTGATAATATATAAAAAGGAATATCATTACTCATAATAATGTTAGTATAAAAGGAGAGTTTCTTAATATAAGTCACTTAGATAAATCAGTCCCTCCCAACATCAAGCAATATTCCCAATGAATAATTAGATGGGGCCTACTCAGATTATTTCATGCCACAAATATCCTTGCCAATCAAGTTTATAAAGCTCCCATGAAGTCATCAAAACATCCTTTCAAAATACCTCAACAAAGTAACCTCTTTTAATTAAAACACTCCTTTGTAAGTATTGTGACACTTCATCTCTTGTTAGGGGCAGATGACAAATGATAATAACAATGCTCGACAATCAACTCGATGGATTATAATTTCAAAAATTGACAAATGGGAACCTACTCTTTCCTCTTAAACCACCTACACCATTAATCACCCCTCAAACCCACACCCAAATATCTCGCCCATAAGACCATGAACTAGTGTAATGTGCTCATGATTATAAAAGATCAAGTTAGTGGAGCTCCTTAATTCACCAATGCCCATATGCTCTAACTCCCTTAATACAAGCTCCCACTAAATCAATGCAAAATGATAGCCACTCAACAGTAATTCGGATCTTGATGATCATGGCCTTGTATTGATGGATTCGATGAACGTTATGAGTTGTAGTGGGATCCTTTATTCCTAGTGATCACTGAACACCACATTTTCGTGAATTGCGGGGATAGGAGGTGTCCTCACCAACATGAGAGCACCTGCCTCCTTTTAGCAACCTTGAAGAAAATTGCGTATGGTTTGTCATAAATAGGCACACCCTACAACAATCCATTCCTTGCGAATAAATCATGCCAATGTTAACACTTTAAATAATATCTTTGATCACAGAGGGGCTGACTTAGGACTAATAAACTTCTACATTTTGTGGGAGATCAAGAAATGTGGGTTGTAGGTGGAGCAGCTAATATGATTGAACTATCTATTAGAACACATGCTTGTAAAAAGTGTATTGCAGACATCTTCAAATTGTGTTGAAACATTGCGAGCATTGAGCATAGTGGTGTCTAAAATAAAATGGCAATGCATAAACAAAATTCTACGTGCCTACTTCCACAATAGTAAACCCATCATAGAACATAATTAAGTAAAGCTCGAAGATCTTCAAGCCCTAAACGATATGTGAGTAGCATGATTAATTCAACTCCAAAAATCAAGATGACACCATTTTTATTTTCAGATATTAGTGACAATATACTATTGTTGAAATGATCTTAAGCTTAGGTAACTAACTGTAGATTCAATGAAGTAACCTATAACCCACAACTTGAGTACTTGTTTATTGCACAACTCCCTCCTTCATCCCAATACGCATCACATCCCGCAAGGAGGTCCCTGTTGATGGAGATCTCAGTCAAGTGATGTCAATGTTGACTAAATTGTTCCTCTGTCCATTTGAGTTTTACAATTTTATTTAAGCCACAGTCATTCGAAGATAGCCTTTAACTACAACCATTTCTGAATACAATCTGGGATGCGAGAATGATTATTGTGAAAGGATTTATTATCATGTGTCGGTCAAAGAAGATGGAGGACATCTTTATTGTTAAACCACACATCATTGTGAGTCTGGAATAAAAGGCCTAATGGAATGTGTCCTATGAAAAACCACTAGGTGATTTTCGTGCGAAAGGGACAGTGCAGAAAGGACAGTGTGGAAAGTCATAGTCAGCTTCTCGTTAAAGAATGTCATATGGGAAAAACCAAGTGAACAATGGCTTCTACCTAGTAAAGACTCGTAAATAATGAGAGACAAGAAGTGGTGCATGGAAATCCACTGTGAGGAAGTCATTAGGGAGGGCCGCTATAGATAGTGAAATGACCTGCGGCCTCCCCCGCATTAAAAACCCACAAGACCCGGTGTGGAAAACCAATTTGAGGATGCCACGTCATGGGGATGTGGAGTGTCATCATCAAACTAGTGATCTATCATCCCATTATGATGCATCAAACTTGGAAATTTTACTATTCAAGTAGGCACAAATCATTATAACCTTTTTATGAAAAAAACCTAAAACCTTGTATCTCATTTAATCAAGCCACCTAGAAATGAGTCTCCTAAAATGCAATTCGATAGTCACATAGAGTATTGTTGTGCCAAAAACTGTGGAGAGAAAGGATCTGATGGAAGATCACCACAATGTTGACATTACTCCCATACGCAACAACTGCTTCTGTCAAAATCAACCAAAACCACTATTCCCACAGTCCTAAACTAAGAGAACTGATTCTATTAAGAGTTCTATGACCTGTGACAATGTAGATATGAGAAATATTTTGACACACAACTTCCAGATGTTTATCCATTCTGAAGGATGGATTCATTTAGGTCCCCTGGCTATTGCTATTGCCATATTAATCTTCCGTAGATATGGGCAATGATATATTATGCATTATTTTCTTACCCATGATAAAATATCAATATGTTTCTAATAGAAAACACCACTGTCCCAATTTTATTGCACATGATATCTTGAAAACTGACCATCTTTTAAACTTGCATAGTGTCTAATTAGAGGCATACCATAAAAATCAATACTTCATCTTAGAGAAATACGTGCTTCATTCTTGTAATTCGAGGACACCTCACAACATAGCCTACCAAAATCATTTTACATAGATTATAAACTCAATCACCACCTTAAATGATTTTCAATGATTTGATCTTGATGAAGATGCCAATCATTTATTCCATCCCACCTAGGAATTCAATATCTCGTTGCACTTATACACACGACTTCGTCTGATTATGATAACACCACCACCTTGCTACATCTCATCGAGCTACAGGCTCACCATCATCGTTCAAAACCACCTGATTATTCTGCGGGTCAATGGGAAGGATACTCTATGTAATTTGAATTGAATCATGATGCTTGAAGCTTCATCATGAAGAAATTGTATACTGCATTCTATATTTCAAGGCTAGCTCATTACGTGTCTGAAATGCATGAGAATCAATCGGATCATGCTAGTGAGCATTGTCCTTTAGAGCTTTCAATGAAACAAAAATTTCATTGATGTTGATCACTGCTTGGGACAATAATTCCATTATTCTTATTGCAATAGTGCTTAAAGTGTAGTTTGATAGTTTTCTTGACACTTGTGACACCTCATACTACCTCACTATGCATATAGGAGGAATGTGGGGTATAAGGTGCAAAAGGATGATATATAAATGCCACAAAATGATGGCCCCAACAGTCACGGTATCCACAATTGAAGTTCCCGCAAAACGTGGAAGTCAAGGGTAGCATGACCATTTGTAGAAAGTAGGACCACCGGTGCTGAGCTCGCCAACACTGCAAAAAAGAATGAAATTTGAAAAGTGGAGGCCCACACACACATTCTTGTCGGCCGAAGAGAACACATGGCCCGCAAGTGAAAATTCTGCACCACGCCAAGGCTTCGAAGCCTATTAAATTCATAGCGAGGGGGGGGAAGTTATGTAGGATGAATAGCACCCTAGAAGGAATGATCTGATAAGTGGGTTTAGTCGGTGCTTCAATGTCACAGGCATTTAGTCGTTGTCTCAGGTTACAAGCTTCTTTTAAACATCCTAGAATATCATGATGGCTTGCAGGCATTATTAGGAACATGAATACGTAAAATAAGATTTTTGAGGAAAGGAGATGGCACGACCACAAGGATTATACATAACCTGCCAGAATATTTTTCTCTTTGAATGCGTGATGTACATCCCCCCATCTACCTTGATAAATACCTTAATCAAATGTCCTTAATTGACCATTGAAATAATGGGAATGCATCCTGCAGAAAATAATGAACCACAGGGATGAGGCAGGATGGTGCCATGAGCATGGCCCTCCACATGAGAAACATAGTGTGGGAAAGTTGTTTGAATAGGCCATAAGTACGACATCAAGAGTCATGGAATCCATGGAAGATAATTCCACGATGTGCAAGGAATGATAGTGCAGGGGAAGGATGTTGAAATGCCATTTGGTTGTGCCAATATGGAAGCCAAGAGGCCCACGATGTTTGCATGCTAAGAGTCCACAAGAATGATGCAGGAAAGAGGCTACAAGAATGAAGGGTGACAATTTTGTTTGTAGAGAAGATATGCAAGAATATCATCTATGAATTTCGTTTGTGGTGGTATCATGTGGATAGGTGGATTGTGGAGGATGGAATGCAGGGAGCCGATATGAGAATGTCATTAAGCAATGGCTTGATAGGTGACGAATCCTACAACGTAACTACAAAAAACTATTCAATATGTCACGGGCTCCTAAACTTATCATCATCATTCACCCATGTTTTTTCAATTCAATGTCCTCTCTTTCCCACGGTTGATATTTCTTTGCACGTATCAATTTTCATTTTCATAGAGGGGGTGCTCGATTCTCAATAGGGCATCTGACCATCATTAAATTTTGCACTAGGCATCACCTCGGCTACCTGCCAGCCTTAAAAATAGCTTCAATTATCATCCCCTATGAAATAATGTAACACAACAATACCTAGAGGGGTGCAGTTGTTAATCAAAGAAATTACCTTAATCAGAAGCAGTGCACAAAAATTCCCCATCAGAAAGGTGCACGCCAAAGGCCGTAAGGAATGTCAAAATGGGAACACCGGCCCACAAACTTCCACCAAGGGAAATCCATAGGTCAACTCCTACAGGAAGTGATAAACAATGCGGCTTTAGTATGAAGGAAACTCACAAAGAGTTCTTCGCAAAAAGCCAAAAACTTCCCAAACTCAAGGTGAACGACTTGTGTATGATGGATTTTGTAGTTTTAAAGCATATGATCATCTTAAGCTTAGAATGGGGGCACAAAATCCAAGGAAAATTCTAACCAACCGGAGCAAGGTAGAAGTGAAGAAAAAAGGGGGGTCCTAACCCTTAGCAGGGCGTGTGTGAAAAACATGCACAACAAATGACAACTTAGCTAGGGAAATGCTCTAGTGCATTTTGATGAAAAACTGGAATCATGAACCCAAAATATCTAGTTTTTACCTTCATGCTATGACAAAAAAAGTGCACACTCGACCAAAGGACCAAAACCACTAGTCAACCCAACCTTTTGTATGTTGAAAATCCAAGTGTGTGCAAATGCATTCATTCCCATCCTTAAGTCACTATAGGAACCTAATGTCCATCAATTTAAGCTACATAATTGATTCTAACTCCAAAAGAATCTTGGGCATTACCTCACTGCTAGTCAGGAATCCATAGCCCCAATGAGGTTTTCATTGTGATTCTCCTGAATATTGCTCTACTGCCAGTCTGGCATCTATAGCCCCGGTAGAGTTATTTGCATCCTCCTGAAAGTTGAATTTCTCTTTTGATTTTCATTATTTTGATTTTATTTCTTTTTCTTTCATTTCATTTCTTTTGATCTTTTCTTTCTTTTCATTTCAACCCGCAAGCAGTGAAGCTCGCACTTAGGGTTGAGAATCATAGTGGCACTGAGGTAGAATTTTAGATTTTTCACTTAACTCAACTTCGCCAAGGAGACTACAACAACCTCAGGATTCTTAAAGAGTGAAAGGTGTAAGATTTTAGAATACATTAGAATTAGATTAAAGCAATGACTTATCCTCTGAGTCAAACATACAGATCACTTGACACCAACAAAAGACCTTCACCATCCACTCTGGAAACTTGATTAGAGTTTCTCAAGGAAATACTTAGAAAGACCCCTAGTTGATAAAATGATTGTTGTGCTTGCAAACACACCCAATAGAAAGTAGGGGAACCCAAAGCGAAGAAGCAAAGTGGAAGCAAATCCAAATCAGAAGCAAACACCTGAACTAACCAAAGTGGGAAAGCAAGAGCAAGTTGAAAGGAAACTACTCTAAAGCAAACTAATCCATGACAAACCAACTAATCTAACAAAAGCAATAAATTAAGCTATGTACAATGAAACATTCACTACCCAAATTGAGCTATATACAAAGAGACCCAAAAAAAATTGTGTTCAAACAAGGAGAAATAACACTCACACCCATAAGATTTTCTAATACATGTATAATCAACATAGTGATCATTGCGGTTCTAAGCCATGAAAATTCATCTTTATATTAAAAAAGATAAAACTTTATATTGCTATATTCAAATTCAATAACAAAATCAAGAAAAACCAACAACTGAGGTGGCTCATGAAGCCCATGCTCAATCCACAAACAAGTTCATCTTCCCTTGTTCGCATAATCAAAATAATAAGTATGACCATTCATAAGATCAGGGAAAGATAAAACCTAGATGTCATCATGCGAGGGCAACACTATTTGATGATTCAGTTCATGCATGGAATCATTGGTCATTGCATTGGCATCCTCATAAGGATTCAATGGATGGTGCAACATCCCTCTTGCATTGCAAATTTGCAAATCACAATCAAAACTATTAGGCAGTAGACACTGTGAAGGATCAAAATTTTCAAATTCAAGGAACCTTCCACATGGTTTTGTTGGAATATGTGCCTCAATCCTTACTGACATGAAACTCCTGAAGGGAAAAGTCACTGTGACAGTGTTCATGTCTGGGCGACTAACGGTTCTAATGCTCTTGAAATGATCCTATCGCTATGACAGGGTTGAAGTCTTGCCGAAAAATTCTATCATTGTGACTTTGTGTCTTCGGCATGACCTTTTGGTGAATGGATTTCTTTGGGCGACAGTGTGATCTAATCGGGCTAGCTCACGGGTATCGGGGAGAAGTCCCAGCGAATGGTGTAAGTCTCGCTAACGTCGGGCTAACGCTAGGGCTTTAGTGAGATGTCCTAGCGAGTATGTATTGTCTCGTCGACAAAGGCTACTCTTGGGTGTCAAGGCGAATGTCGAAGTAACTCATGGGTCACGGGGAGATGTCTCAGTGATGAAGCTAAGTCTTTCCGACAAATAGTATCCTCGTGGTGACTTTGCAGTGACAAAAGACTTCGCTGGGAAGTCTTAGCGAAAGTCATAAGTCATGCTGATAGAAGTCTTCGGGTTATCTTTGGGCGCTAAGAGAAACGTCTTGGCAAAGGGCTTATGTCTTGCTGACTCGGTAAGACATGATGGAGCTCGGTGAAACGTCACGGCAAAATTCACGAGTCTTGCCGATAGTAAGTCTTCGGTAAGACTTAGGGAAATTAGAGAAAGGTCACGACGATATGCATGAGTCTTGGCGACAGTGTGACTTTCGGTGGAAGTTCTGTTTCAGTATGACGTCTCACCGAAACTGTGGGAGCCTTGCCGATAGGTGAAAGACTTCGAAATAGCACAAGGTTGTTGGCAGAAAGTCTTGGCAAAGATGAAGGGTCTTGCCGATGGAATGTTTCATCACTGTGAATTATACATTCGATATGAGTCTCGCCGATAAGGGAAACCTTTGCCGATAGGATCGAAGTGGACATCGATGGTTTCATTGTGACTTATACATTCGTTATAGCTTCTTGTTGACTCGTGGAAACTATAGCGATATCGATATGAGGACTTTGTGGCATTGAGGAGACACTGTGAGTGTCTCACTGATATGGCAACAAAGTTGAATGTCGTTGACCGTGTGATCATCCTGTGTGGCATCCTACTGGTTGAATCAAAGGAAGGATTTTTTTTTTCAAATTGAAGTCAATTGTATTTTGTAACTGTTGCAGCGCTGGAAAAAAAACAACATGCAGGGAAAAATCAAGACTCGAATGGAAACTGTTTATGGTTGGCATTGGCAAATAAGGATGCATAGAAGATTTAAAGCAGATCGATTATGTTTTGTATGTAATGAACAAAGTGAGAGAATCAAGTTGTGTAGAGAGAGCATTGTCTGTAACTGGTTGAACAGTGAGAATAAGCTACTGTGACTAACACCAGAAAGTTGTCTTTCTGATTGTATGTAATTTTGTTACTGTAATACAAAGAGATATAGCTTGGTGTGGTGGGTTTTTTCCCGAAAGGGTTTCCCACGTAAAATCTGTTGTTTGATTTGTCTTTGTGTATTTACTCTATTTTTGTTATTCCTTCATGTGTTTCTTAATTGGACTGTAGTTAGAAAATTAAAAGTACTGTCTGCTTACTCCCTTGTGGTTTTGACGTTAGGAAAGTTGTTTCCGCACCTTTGCTTTCCTTACAAGTGGTATTAGAGCTTGGCCAGTTGTGTTGTCCTTGTGAGTGGGTTGGGTTTTTTGTGTTAAATCCTTTTCAGTGGGAGTTTGGTGGAGGTCTGTTAATTTAATTACAAATTGAGATGGCAAGCACATCCAGTAGGATGGAAATAGAGAAATTGAATGGTAGCAATTTTGAGCTGTGGAAAGTCAAAATGGAAGATATGTTAGTTGATCAAGATCTTTGGACTGATGTGTTTGGAACAATGCCTCAAGGCATGAAGCAAGAGGATTGGGACCTGGCAGATAGAAAGTCTAAGGGGCTGATAAGGATCTGTTTGGTAGACTCTGTTCTTCTGAACGTGCATGAAGAAAAGACTACCTCTTCCTTGTGGAAAAGACTGGCATCCATTTATCAGGGCAAGTCCTTGGTGAACAAGTTGTTCTTAAGGAAGAAGCTGTATTCTTTGAGGATGCAGGAAGGAGGGTCTGTTGCTGATCACTTAAATGATTTCAACATGCTAATTGCTTAGTTGACATCTATTGGTGTAAAGATTGAAGATGAAGATTGTTGCATGCTGTTGCTATGTTCTCTGCCTGATTCTTGGGATCATTTGGTGATGGCTATAGGGAGTACAACATCCACATTCAAAATGGAAGATGTTGCTTCTCTATTATCAGAAGAAATGAGAAGAAAATCTTCTGAGATGGTAAAGGAGGCTCTGGCTATCAGAGGTAGACCAAAGGAGAAAGGCAAGAAGAAGGACAAGAAGTCTAGATCAAAATCAGAAGGGAAATCAAAGTCTCTTGGCAAGAAGTCAAAGGTGAAGTGCTGGAACTGTGGGCAACCTGGTCATGTCCCAAAGGATTGCAAAGAGGAGAAAAAGAAGAAGAACTCTTCTGGAAATGATTCTTCTCATAGTGATCCAGACGCCTTCATTGTAGCTTTGGCTACACGGGCATTAGATGATGTCTGGATGATTGATTCTGGAGCATCTTTCCACATGACATCTCATAGAGAATGGTTCACAAAGTCTAAAGAATACAATGGTGGAAAGGTGTACTTGGAAAGTGATTCATCTTTGCAAATTGTTGGTCATGGAAGAGTCAAAATTCAATTCCCTGATGGAAGAGTAAAGGGAATCAATGATGTGAAGCATATACCAGGTCTGGCTTGAAATCTACTTTCTATAAGTAAGTTGAATGATATCGGAGTGCAGGTCACGTTCTCGGGAAATGGCTGCAAGATGAATAGAGGCTCTATGGTGTTGGCTAGGGGTGCTCAAATTTATACTCTGTACAACCTGGATGCACAAGCTATTCAATGCTATAGTGTCTCTGCAAAGTCACTTAAGGCTACTCATGAAGAAAAGAAGGAAAACATTCCTGATGGTGTAAACTCCATGGAGATTAACCTTCCAACAGAGAA